>JAKUCM010004412.1:0-20006 GCA_023374145.1 Lepidium sativum | reverse complement strand
GAAGAGTAGATTAGAAGATTGCTCTAGTTATTTGATTACATTCACGTCAAAGTTGTTAGAGTTCACTTCTCTAATTTTGATTGATATAGATTGCGATTTAATAGAAGTTGAGAGTGTAACATGGTTCCCTAAGGAATTCGACCCCTAAGTACTATTACGTTTGCTGTGCACTTGCAGTAGGATATAGTGTTAAAACTCGTAGTATCAACCGGTCATGCGGCGGTTCAGGGAGTGAGTGTCCAGTGGGTTGGAATTGGTCCAACTTAGGTGAGTTTGGATTTGGCGCATCCTCGACGAATTAAAGTTAGGGGTTTTCACCCAAAACCCTATAAATATAAGAAAAAGCTGCCGCAGCCATATTCTTTCACGAAAAATCTCTAAGGAAAACGGGAAAGCTTTGTGAAGAGCTAAGGCAAGTATGATCAATTTCGAGCAAAAGAAATGACAGATCGAGAGTGATCGAGACATGATCCGAGTTACCTAACTGAATTCGCATCAAGAGGTGTTAGAAAAAAGCTAAGGCAAAGGTGAGTTTAGGGACCGTTCGGGAAATAGTTGGATTAAGTCTTAGATGGGTCAGGATTGCGTGATTGACTGGATATACTGGATGAAAGATTATTGTATTTCAGTTCATGATTGTTGTTTTGGTTGATTCAGGTGAATCCGGGTAACCGAGGCAGCAGATCTGATCGGACTCTGTGCATGAATAATGTTGTTCTCTTACTTATTGTGTTATTATTTGGATGCGTTTCTAGTTTGTCCTAGTGGGACGGAATGACCGACTCACTAAGCAAATTTGTTTGCTTACCCAATCTGCGTGATTGTAGGTGAATTAGCCAATGACCGTGAAAGTGGCTAAGTAGAAGCGAGATCGAGGCAAGAGGGAGGAAGGATGAAATAAGACTGGGAAAAACGAGGTCTAGACACATACATTTAATCATTCTTGCAAACTTGTTGTACTAGCACCTCTTGATTAGTTTATGCATTCTTTTGGACTTATCGAACTGTCACAAAACCGAAAACGGACTAAGTAAATAAGAGAATCAAAATTGACTAAGTGTTTGGTCTGCCCACGACCAAACTGAATCGAATCTGGACGTAGGCATCTCGAGTTAGGGTGCCACACAAGGCCTAGTAAGAAACTTTTTGAACTTTGTTCCTTCCCTATTTTAGTTACTCGTGGATGCTATACTTGGCGGGTAAATTTTTTATTTATTTAGGTAGTTGTGCCTCCCAAGAAGTTTCCAACGTACCACAGTGAGATAAAGCTAGACTTCAGTTCATCTTACAGTTTTTTAATATATATTTATATATGCAAACAGAGATGGCACCAATGGAAGAAAGGAGAGTAATAGTAGAATTTCTTGAGATTGATGGAGTTCCACGATCATGGTATCATCGTGCTTTCCAAAGTCATCAATTCATAGATTCTTGGCTTGACGATCTTAAAAATCAAGCACGGCCCGTCCTAGTTTGTAACTAGTTTATCAGTGTTTAATTCGGCCGTATTTTTGAAAACCTTCCTCAAAATCAAATTTCCTTCGACGACATATCGTCCTTTGACTTTCTTATTGTAGTATTTAGCTGCCTTTTGTTGATAGTGTTAATGACACATGAGAGCTTGTTCGTGATGTTCTTCGAGGTCAACTATGCAGCCTTTCATCATTTCATCGTTTAGCTTCGGATGTATCCTAAGAATTATTCAGCAAAGGCTTGGAATACTTGTTTCATCCGGTGGTAATGGTTCCATTCAATGGGAAAGTGAAAAAGGATTTTCTTACCCATTGAACTTCATGGAGTTGTCCTATGCGACCAATAGTACTCTGTCAAGCTCATTGGCCCATAATTCTTTCTTTTCGTCCAGTCATTTCTTTAATCCATCAAACCTTTTGTTGGTTTCCTCGGCCTCTCTATTTCCTTTAAAATTTCTTGGCGTGGACTTGTTTAGCCGTATATTCCATCGATTGCAGAATCCTTCAAAACATGATGAGGTAAACTGCGTTCCATTATATGTGACAATTTTGTATGGCAATCCGTGCACACATATGATTCTTTGAGACGTCGATGTCTTGTATCTTGGAATATGATTTGGCCTTTATCCATTAAATAAAAAATTTCGGCATGATTAGAAGATACTGGGAGGGATTCGACAATATCCATTGCCATCTCATGGAAGGGTAAAGGGCAGCGCTTGATGCCAAAAGCTCAGTAGGTGCAAAAATCACGGTGGCGTGGTGTAGACATTTTTCGCACGTTGTAGCAAATTTCTCGCAATCAGTTGTCATGAGTTACCATAAATATATGAGTCTTCTAATTTTCAAAACCAAAGGCCGTCGGCCCGAATGACTTCATCTGGCTCCTTCTTAAACTTCTTGCATTACTTTTTCTGTTTCATCACCATGAAGACATATTAACAATTCCCATACTATACTCCATCGCAAGAGATGTTCTTGTATCAAATTATAGTGTTCACTGCATGCCCTTAGTCGGCGAGTTGCCCATCGATAAGTTTGGATTTCTTCATTTTCTATGTAACCTCTTATCTCTATTCGCCAACCGGACATGTCAATTAATGGTCCGACTGCTTTAAATTTGTTATGGAATGGCCGGTTTGGCAAGTTCAGCCACCATGCATTACCCTATTGGAAGACTTATATTTGAAGTATCCATACTTTCAAGTGGTATAACTCGTCATTACATTGGATCTGAGGTCGAGCCCAAATTTTTCCTTCCCCAAGATTTTTTTTGAAGTCGAAGACTAGATGTTTGTGGCCAATTCTTGAACTACTTTCAAGTATGCGTTCGTGTTCGTTCTTTGCATCATATTCTCCATTAGCTTGGTTGGCAACAAACTGGGAATCACAATAGGCTTGGATACGCTTGACGCCAAGTTCTTTAACCTGTCGTAGTCTAGCAATGACTGCCTTATATTATGCTTCGTTGTTTGACGCTAGAAAAGCCAAGCGAAAAGATTGTTCCAATATCTTACGGTTTGTTGACTCGAGTTGTACGCTTATGCTAGATGTGTGCCGTGATGTCGAACCATCGACGAACATTATTTATTTTTCTTCGAAAACTGAACTGATTCTGTCACGATGATACCACGAGATTGCTCGATCAAGAAATCAGCTAAGACTTGTGATTTGACACTTGTTCGAACTTTGTTTTCTATGTCATACTCGCTCAGCTCAACTGTCCACTTAGTTATTCTGCCGGACATGCTTAGGCTTCCTAGAATTGTACGTAGTGTGTAGTTTGAACACTATGAAGAACACTGAAACTTTAATCAATTAAACTTGCGAAGATGAACTTTGAAATGCAAGAACACAAGAATTTGTTACCCAGTTCAACTAGCCGATGTGACTAGCCTACATCTGGGGCTGAATTAAATCCAGCAATTCACTATATCAAACTCATTACAGAGAAGAAGAATCTCTGCAACAATGGAGATTACAAAATGAAGAAGAAGAAGCAAAAATACAACTCTCACAGTAACGACTACAATCAAGAAGAAATCGATTTTGCTTATATACAAGACAAGAGAGAAGGAGCCTCCAACAGAATGAGCAACAACCATCGAAGACCGTTGAACAACATTGAGCTCAAGATGATTTCTTCAAAACAGAATGCTGATACTGCAGAGATAAACCAGAATTCAGCAAACCGGAAATTAACTGAACCAAAACCGGAATTTCAATTAACCGGCTATTTTGAGTCAACTCTTTACAATCTCCCCCTTGAATCAAATAGCAGTTTGAAGAACAAGTGAAAAGCCTTTACTTGGATTGAACCTTCAGCAACATGAAGTCATAGACTTCACTGTAACTTGATCAGCTTTAAGGCTGAATCAAATTTACTTACAGCTAAGCATTTAGTAAGAATATCCGCTGGGTTTCTAGACGTGTGAATCTTCAGGATATGAATCTCACCATCTTCAATTATATCTCTCAGGAAAGACCTCTTAACAGCCATATGTTTTGACCGTTCATGATACACATTATTCTTTGAGAGACAAATTGCAGATTGAGAGTCACACCAGATCTTGGTTTCCTTTGCATGAAGTTTGAAATCTTCCAGCAGACCTTGAATCCATTTTGCTTCTTTTACAGCTTCAGTTAGAGCAACAAATTCTGCCTCTGTAGTTGACAAAGCAACAATTTGCTGGAGATTTGATTTCCAACTGACTGTGTTTCCTCCTACTGCAAAGATATAGCCAGAAGTTGACCTTCTTCTGTCAAGATCCCCTGCAAAATCTGAGTCACAGTAGCCACAAATATCAAAGTTATTCTCCTTTGTGTATACTAACTTCAGATCTTTTGATCCTTTGATGTATCGAAGCAACCATTTAATTGCCTCCCAATGAATCTCTCCTGGTTTGCTCATAAATCTGCTTACCAGACCAACACCATAAGCAAGATCAGGACGAGAGCCTATCATTGCATACATCACACTACCTACAGCACTTGAATAAGGCATCAAGTCTGTATCTAATACCTCTGATTCATCTTTAATTGCAGAGAGCTTAAAGTGAGAACCAATTGGTGTATTTGTAGTTTTAGCATCTGACATATTGAACCTTTTAAGAACCTTCTCAAGATATTTTAATTGATCTAGACACAGAGTACCTTTGATCCTATCTCGAGTAATGTCAATGCCAAGTATTCTGCTAGCAGCTCCTATATCTTTCATCTCGAATTCTTGACTTAATCTTCTTTTCAAAGCAATGATCACGTTCATTTCCTTTGCTGCTATTAAGATGTCATCAACGTATAATAGGAGGTACAGAAAATCATCATTGCTCACCTCTTTTACATATACGCATTGATCTTGATCACTTCGAGTGAAACCTTCTTCTTTCATGAATCGATCAAAGCATATGTTCCATTGCCTTGGTGCCTGTTTTAAACCATAAAGAGCTTTCTTTAGGAGGCAAACCTTGTCAGTACCTTCAGCTAGATCAAAACCCTCTGGTTGTTCATATACAATTCTTCTTCTATATCACCATGCAAGAAGGCGGTTTTAACATCCATTTGTTCTAATTCTAAATCCTTATAGACAACTACAGACATAAGGATTCGAATAGAAACATGTTTTACCACTGGAGCAAAAATTTCTTGGAAATCTATCCCCTCCTTTTGAGTAAAACCCCTTGCAACTAATCTGGCTTTATATCTTTCTGGTTCAACTCCTGGAATACCAGGTTTAATTTTGTATAGCCACCTGCAACTAATAACATGTCTGTCTTTTGGACGATCAACATAATCCCAGGTTCCACTTTTAAGTAGTGAATCCATTTCATCACCCATTGCTTTACTCCATTCATTCCAGTTGTTGTCTTTTAACGCATCATGATAACATTGTGGCTCGTCTGAACTGATGATGACTGAAGCTATCAGAGCCATTCCAAATTGAGTGCTGTTCTCTGTCAAAAGTTGAGCATAATCTTGAAGTCTACTGGGAGCTTTAATTTCTCTTTTTGATCTGTCTCTTGCCAGTTGATAGTTTGACAAGTCAGTCTCAGGTTCTTCTTCAGTCATTTCTTCATTTTCAGATGTGTGGCCAAGTACAGAGTTCCTTGAATTAGCTCCCCCTTGATTGTTACTGTCTTTAACATGGAACTCAACTTCAGTGCTTACTGTATGAGGTTTGTAAACACATCTTGAATCATTTTCACCTTCTGATTCATTCTGCTTTATGTCTTTAAAACTCAGATCCTCATTAAAAGTAACATTCCGACTTATGATACATTTTTCTTCTTCCAATAACCAGACTTTGTAGCCTTTAGTACCTGATGGATATCCCAGAAATACCCCCTTTAAAGCTCTAGGCTTTAGTTTGCCTTTATCATGAAGTACATAAGCTACAGAACCAAACTTCCTTAGATGCTTATAACCTGGTTTTCTATTCAACCAGAGTTCTTCTGGTACATTGTGATCAATAGAAGAAGAAGGTGATCTATTCACAATATATGCTGCTGTTGCAGTAGCTTCAGCCCAGAAACTTTCATCAAGACCTGATTCATTTAGAAGGCACCTTACTTTTTCCATAAGTGTACGATTCATTCTCTCAGCAACTCCATTTTGCTGAGGAGTGTACACACATGTTATGTGCCTTTCAATCCCATGAGTCTTACAGAATTCATCAAACTTTGCATTGCAAAATTCAAGACCATTATCAGATCGTAGACATTTTACTTTCTTATCAGTTTGATTTTCAACTAATTGTTTCCATTCACAGAACTTGCTAAATGTTTCATCTTTAATCTTCAGAAAACAGACCCAAACTTTCCTTGACTTATCATCAATAAGAGAAAGGAAGTATTTGTAACCTGATTTTGATGGAGTGGTGTTTTGAGAACCCCAAAGATCAGTGTGAATGTAGCTCAGAACATCAACTGACTGATGTTTTCCAATATTAAAGCTTAACTTCTTAGCTTTACCCATGATGCAATGCTCACAGAAATCCAGCTCATTGATTTCTTTCTTTTCGATTAAACCCTTCTGAACAAGAATCTTCAAACTGTTGATGCTTAGATGACCCAAGCGACTGTGCCATAAAGCAGTTCTTTTATCTTGTTCTTTAACATTGCAGGCTTCATTCTCGATTGTGTGACCATCAAGAATGTAAAGACCATTAAACAGGCTTCCGCATAAAGCTGTTTTGTTGCCTTTGAAGTATCTGACTTTCCCATTTCCACCTGAATGATCATAGCCCAATCTATCTAAAGTGCTTGCAGAGATAAGATTTCTTCTAAGATCAGGAACATACTTCACATTATTAAGGATTCTAATCGATCCACCTTTGGCCTTGATTTTGATAGAACCAATGCCATGAGATTTTATAACTCTGTTATCACCCAGCAAGATTGTGGTTAAGTCTCCTTCTTGAAAACTACAAAACCAATCTCTTCTTGCAGTCATGTGAGATGTACATCCTGAATCTATGACCCATACATCTTCAACATTTTGATCATTCACTGCCAAGACTTCTGAGAAAACCAAGCTGTCTGTAATCACGCCTGCTTCACCTTGTGCTTCACTTTCTTCTTTTCTTTTCCTGGCATAGCAATCTTTCTTAACATGGCCCTCTTTCTTGCAGAACCAACAGGTAACTTTAGATCTTGATTTTGATCGACTCTTGTTTCTTCCTTGTCTTCCATTACTGTTTCCTGTTTGTGATCTTGGTGGAGATCTACCTCTCTCATTCGTATAAACAGCTGAAGAAGATCGCTTGTCCAGAACCTTATGTTCTGCCATTTCCCTTTCGAGTGATTTGGCTGAGAACACAACATCTTGCAAAGATAGACTCTTATTTCCATATTTCAAAGTATGCTTCAATTGATCGTAACCATATGGTAGAGAATTCATCAAGATGATTGCCTGTACCTCTTCTGATACAGAAATTTCAAGGTTACCCAATTCTGCAATGATATTCAAAACCTCATCAACATTTTCATCAATTGACTTTGATTCATTCATCTTGAAGGAATAAAACTTCAGCTGTAGATATACTCGATTTGGAAGAGATTTTTCCAAGTACAATTTGTTCAAGAGAGACCACATATCGTCTGCTGTCTCGCAATGGTTTATTTTCCGCAAAACTGTATCACCAACATGAGAAATGATTTGGTTTCTAGCTTGCTCTGACTGTTCAATTTTCTCCAAATCGGGAACTTCTCTTGATGAAGATTCATCACTGCTACTATTTTCAGGTTTTGTATCACTCGATATCGTCTTTGTTAATGAGAAATCGGTGATTGCATTCTTCAAACCAAGAATACCGAGATGAGCTTGAATTCGAATCTTCCAGAGAGAGAAGTCAGAATTACCATCGAACAGTTCGATCTTCGTCATTGATTTCGGTTTCGCCATAGCTCTGATACCAATTGTAGTTTGAACACTATGAAGAACACTGAAACTTTAATCAATTAAACTTGCGAAGATGAACTTTGAAATGCAAGAACACAAGAATTTGTTACCCAGTTCAACTAGCCGATGTGACTAGCCTACATCTGGGGCTGAATTAAATCCAGCAATTCACTATATCAAACTCATTACAGAGAAGAAGAATCTCTGCAACAATGGAGATTACAAAATGAAGAAGAAGAAGCAAAAATACAACTCTCACAGTAACGACTACAATCAAGAAGAAATCGATTTTGCTTATATACAAGACAAGAGAGAAGGAGCCTCCAACAGAATGAGCAACAACCATCGAAGACCGTTGAACAACATTGAGCTCAAGATGATTTCTTCAAAACAGAATGCTGATACTGCAGAGATAAACCAGAATTCAGCAAACCGGAAATTAACTGAACCAAAACCGGAATTTCAATTAACCGGCTATTTTGAGTCAACTCTTTACATAGTGGTTGATTTGTTAGTATCGCGATCATATAAGATTGGATATACAGTCTAAGTTTCATTGATGTCTAAAACTTTTCTTACGTGGAATGTTGGCCTTTGTTGCTCGCTGTCTTCTCTGACTCATACTCTGATTATTTCCAAACAAGAGTATGATATGTACAAGTACTAAATCTCTCCATCTTCTGGTTTGGCTAGGACCAGCAGTGTCGACAATTATTCCTTGAGTTGTAGGCACACGTCTTCGCACTTTCATCCTAATCTAAATGCTTATTTCCCGTATAAACTGTTAAAAAGGCAGATA
The DNA here is from genome assembly GCA_023374145.1 of Lepidium sativum. Taxonomy (NCBI): domain Eukaryota; kingdom Viridiplantae; phylum Streptophyta; class Magnoliopsida; order Brassicales; family Brassicaceae; genus Lepidium; species Lepidium sativum. The sequence continues at coordinate 11,339 of JAKUCM010004412.1, read as the reverse complement.
TATGTCCGCATAATTTGATATGAAGCAATTTGTGGTGGTAGTCTGGCCTGTTAACCGTTATACTTCTCTCGTATTTCTGGGTGATGGGAGGTTAATTATAGAGCTGATTTTCTTGGGGTTAGCTTCTATTCGTGGCTTGGTGACGATAAAACCCAAAAATTCTCTCGACGGGACTGTGAATGTGCAATTTATGGAATTGAGTTTCATCTGATACTTGATCAAAACCTAGAAGAACGCTCGTAAATGGTCAATATGATTGTTGCTTTGCATCAAATTTACCAGCATATCTTTGATGTAAAATTCCATGGTTTCACAGAGTAGTGGAGCAAACATTCAATTAACTAACCACTGATAGGTTGCTCCTGCGTTTTTTAATCGAATGACATAACTTTGTAACAATATGTCCCGTAATCTGTAATGAATGTCGTTTTTTTGCAATCTATCTGGTGAATCTTAATTTAATTGTACCCTAAGAAAGCATCCAAAAGAGTGAGTCATTTGTTTCCGACATTATATTTGATGAGTCAGTCAATATAAGGTAAATGAAAGCTGTCTTTCGGGCATATTTTATTCAAGTCGGTGAAATCATACTGTATATGTTCCATTATTTTTTCTTTACGAAGAAAGGGTGGGCGAGCCATTCAAGATACTCTACTTCCATTATTGATCTGACTTTGGCTTAAATGTTCTGTGGGCTATTGACCAGGACTTTTTCTCAGCTGGTTTTCTTTTGGGTCTCTGTTGGGCCAATTTCACTTCGGAGCAAGTGTGCCTTTTGGGCCGAACGCGAAACCGAGATGGGCCAAGCCCATTAGCGCGTCTGTATTTTGTTTAAATACAGAGCGCTCTTCGTCTTCAACCTCTGTCACCTGCAAAATAGAAGAAACAGAGAGTAAAAACAAGATACAGAGCAAGATAGGAAGAAGCTACTCGATGAATCGAGTGAGAGAGAGATAAGCAACACGAGAGAGATAAAGGAGCTTACCTCGTGGTTGAATTGACAGAGACAATTAACTATTCATCTGTGATTTTCCCGAACCTTGAAGCTTCCTGCTTAAGAGCTGGTTCTCGGTCTTTCTTGTTTTTCCTTCTTCAATCTGTTTGTTCCTGCAATTTATCAAAACACGGACAAGTTAGAAAAGTCGTGTTTCTTTGTAAATTGAGTTTCTTATAATGGATTGTGGATCGAATTAGGATCCACCCCAGACGTAGTGATTTATCACGAACTGGGTGAACAAATCGTGTGTTCTTTTATCATTCCGATCAAACTCTGAATCTTAATTTGAAGAATTCATCAACAATTGGTATCAGAGCTCCAGGATCAGAGTAAGATCAGATATCAGAGAAAGATAAAAGAAGTAAAGATAGAAGCACTTAGCTTTTATAGATCTTTCTTGCACCATTGTCTGTGCATCAAGATATCATCTCCGTTGTTTCTTTGCTCCATGTCGTAGTGTGACTGATCTTGTTACCTGAGTATAGATCAGATTAGTCAAAGGTTATGGAGCCTTTTCAAGGAAGATTCGACGTAGAGAAGTTCACAGGAAAAGGAGATTTTGGTCTGTGGAAACACAAGGTTATTACCCAGTTACAGTTGCTAGGACTTCACAAAATCCTAGATGAAGATGTCATTGAGAGTGATAACACAGTTCCAGAAAGTAAATCTTCTCAGTTTGCTGAAGAAAGAGCAGCTCCAAGAGCTGCTGCTATTATGTCTGATGATCTGCAAGCAGGAAAGGACATGAGAGTTAGGAATCTGATAAGTATGAGTGTAAGTGATCAGATTCTAAGAAAAATTAAAAAGTTTGTGACTGCCAGAGAAATGTGGATAGCTCTTGAACAAGATTATCAGACAAAGACTCTTCCTAATCGCATTTACTTAAAGCAAAGATTTGCAAATTTTAAAATGACTGAAGGAAAGTCAATAGAAGATAACCTGGATGATTTCCTCAAGTTGGTGGATGATCTTGAGAGTCAATGTAAGTGATGAAGATCAAGCTATACGGCTTCTCTTAAGTCTTCCTAAGACTTATGCTCCAGTTGTTCATACTCTAAAGTATGGAAACTCAAAAGAAACTTTGATAGTTTCAGATGTAACAAACGCAGCTTATGGTTTGGAAGTTGAGTTAAAAGAGAGTGGTCAGGAGTATAGAAACAAGTCTACTGCTGAAGGTCTTTATGTGGAATCACGTGGAAGACAAAGCAAAGATTCTAACCGAAATGGAAATGGTAAGAATCACAGTCAAAGAGGAAAGTCAAAAGGCAGATCAAAGTCAAGGCCAAGGTATAACAAAAACAACAAGAGTGATTGTTTTGTATGTGGAAAAGAAGGTCACTGGAAAAAGGACTGTCCAGACAGACAAAATAAGAAACAAGAGTTTGCAAATAGTGTTACTTCTAAGCAACCTATTGCCCTCACTGTCAGCACTCAAGAGTCAGGAGAAAAGTGGGTTCTAGACTCAGGTTGCACTTTTCATATAACCACGAATAAAGAGAATTTCTCTGAATTAAAGGAATTCGAGGGAGGAAAAGTGTCAATGGCAAATTATACTTCTAGCACAGTCAAAGGAATAGGAAAAGTTAAATTCCAAATTCCTGATGGAAATACTATTGTGCTGAGTAATGTCAGATCTATACCAGAAATGTCGAAGAATCTTATTTCATATGGAATGCTAGAAAAAGCAGGTTGCAGATATGAAGGTAAAGATGGGATTGTAAGATTTTTCAAAAATGGTATAGAGGTGCTAACAGGAAAATATGAACAAGGACTTTACTATTTACAAGGTTCAGTTATAAAAGGTGAAGCCAATATAGTCAGAGAACAATCTGATATGACCAAGATATGGCATTCAAGACTGGGTTATATGAGCTTGCACAACATGAATGTTTTAGTTAAGAACGGGTATATTCCAGAAAAGGAAGTCAGTACGTTGAGTTTCTGTGATAATTGTGTTCTGGGAAAAAGTCACAAACAACAGTTTCCTATAGCAAAACATACTACACAAGGAATACTGGATTATATTCACTCTGATCTCTGGGGGTCTCCATCAACACCCGAGAGTCTTGGAGGATGTAAGTATTTCATCAGTTTCATAGATGACTATTCTAAAAAGGTTTGGGTTTATTTCTTGAAGACTAAGGATGAAGCATTCATGAAATTCAAAGAGTGGAAAGAAGAAGTTGAAAGTCAAACAAGGAAAAGGATCAGATACTTAAGAACTGACAATGGTCTAGAGTTTTGTAATACTAAGTTTAATAATTACTGCAAAAACTCTGGAATTAAGAGACACAGAACGTGCACTTATACACCACAGCAGAATGGAGTATCTGAGAGGATGAACAGAACAATCATGGAAAGGGTCAGATGCATGCTTAGTGAATCAGGTTTAAGTCAAGATTTTTGGGCAGATGCTACCTCCACCGCTGCATATCTGATGAATAGATCACCAAACTCTAGTATTGATTTTAAACTACCAGAAGAAATGTGGACATAACATAAAATAAGTATTTCTCATCTTAAGCGATTTGGATGTTCTGCTTTTGTTCATGTTACTCAAGAAAAGGTTAACCCCAGAGCTGTGAAAGGTATTTTTGTCGGATATCCTTTTGGAGTCAAAGGTTATAGAGTTTGGATTGCTGATGATTATAAATGTATTACAAGCAGAAATGTTGTGTTTCACGAGAATGAGGTATTTAAAAATACCTCCATTGGTGTGGAAACAGATCAACAGGTTGAAAACAAATCTACAGACAAATCCAAGAAGAGTGTATTTCAAAGAAGATCTAATTTCTGGACTTTCAGGTTCAAGTTATCGTGAAAATTTGAATTCAAAGGCAGAAAGTGAGTCATCTTCGTCAAGTACAGAGGAATCTAGCAGAGATCAAGAAGAGTTTAATGAAGCAGAAACATCAGAAATAGGCTCTTCATCATCTGAAGATCTAGGAGAATATATGTTGGCCAGAGACAGAGCTAGAAGGGAAAATATAAGACCACCTTCAAGATATGAAGAATCTGATTTCGTAGGTTATGCTCTATCAGCTGTGGATGACATAACTGTAGAAGAACCTAAGACCTATGAAGAAGCAAGAAGGAGCCATAAATGGAAACAGTGGGAAAGAGCCATGAAAGAAGAAATGGACTCATTAAAGAAAAATGAAACATGGGTCTTGATTCAAAAACCTGACAAACAAAAGCTTTTCGGATGTAGATGGATCTATAAACTGAAACCTGGAATACCAGGTGTTGAAGCACAACGGTACAAGGCCAGGTTGGTTGCTAAAGGTTTTTCTCAGAAAGAAGGAGTTGACTATAATGAAATTTTCTCTCCTGTGGTCAAACATGTTTCCATCAGACTCATCTTATCATTAGTGGTAAACCTAGACTATGATTTGGAACAGATGGATGTTAAAACTGCGTTTCTACATGGCAAACTAGATGAGAGAATACTAATGGATCAACCAGAAGGTTTTATTCAAAGAAAGGATCATGATAAGGTCTGTTTGCTCAAGAGATCGTTATACGGATTAAAACAAAGTCCTAGGCAATGGAATCTAAGATTTGACACGTTTATGAAGAAACAGAATTTCAAGAGGAGTAGTTTTGATCCATGTGTATATCTGAAAGATCCAGGTACAACTAAAGCGATTTTCTTATTGTTATATGTGGATGATATGCTTATTGCTTCAGGAAATAAGCTAGCCATTAAAGAGCTAAAAGAGAGCTTAAATAATGAGTTTGAAATGAAGGATTTGGGGAAGGCCTCAAAAATTCTTGGGATGGATATTCTACGAGACAGAGAGAAAGGAATTCTAGTTCTTTCTCAGTCAAACTATTTGGAAAAAGTTTTAAAAACTTTTAATATGTTTGAGAGTAAGTCAGTGGTTACTCCAACTGCTTCTCATTTCAAACTAAGGGCTCTATATCCAGAAGAAATAGATGAAGCACAGCTATACATGAAAGATAAACCCTATTCAAGTATAGTTGGAAGTCTAATGTATGCAATGATTGGGTCGCGTCCTGACCTTGGTTTTGCAGTGGGTTTGGTAAGTAGGTTTATGTCAGAACCAGGAAAGCAACATTGGCTAGCCGTGAATTGGATATTGAGATATATTAAAGGAGCCTACAACCAAGGTTTATTTTTTAGAAGACATTCACATTTTAATGTTGAAGGTTTTTCAGACTCAGATTATGCTACAGATTTAGACAGACGCAGATCTGTTACAGGTTTTGTGTTTAAAGTTGGAGGAAATACAATTTCTTGGAAGTCTTGTCTACAATCTGTTGTAGCTTTATCCACTACTGAGGCAGAGTATATGGCTCTGTCTCTCGCAGGGAAGGAAGCAGTGTGGATTAAAGGAATTGTTTCTGAATTGGGTTTTCAAGATTTTAAAGTCTCAATTGGTTGTGATTCTCAAAGTGCGATTGCTTTAGCTAAGAATGCAGTGCATCATGAAAGGACTAAACACATTGATACTAGGTATCATTTCATTAGAGACCTAGTATCAGATGGTGTAATGGTTTTAAATAAGGTTCATACTTCAGAAAACCCAGCAGATTTTTTGACAAAAACCGTACCTTGAAATAAGTTCCAGCTCTGTAGTGAGCTGGTGAATATTGCCTGAGCTTGGTTCTCGGCATCAGGTGACATCTCTGACTGACTTTACCCTCTTAACCTCGCAGTGATAATAAAAAAAAGGGTCAGTACGATCCTTGGTTGCGAGTATATTTTTTGTAAATCAGTATGCATGCACAGAGAGTTACCTGAGAAGGAGAAGGGATCATTTTTTGCCGTTAAGATCAGGTCCCAAGAAAGGAATTTAAAACGTCATGCAGTGTTTGTAAAAGAAAAACAAACATAAGTGAGTTTTTCAGATTCAGGAGGTGTAAAGGTCTAGCTAAACATCAAGGAAAAAGGATTAAGCTTCTGAGTGTGAAGATTTACCAGAAGTTGAATCGATGTTTTTCAGATTCAGGTGGAGTTTCTTGAATTATCGCCTAGATCTGGTTCATAATACCTTAAAAGAGAAGTTTAACAGGTCAGAAAAAAGATTAAGCTTCTGAAGCGTGATATGAACAAGAAGACTTACCAGAAGTTGAATCGATGCTTCAGATTCAGGTGGAGTTTCGTGAACTATGGCTTAGATCCGGTTTGTTAAAACCTCAAAAAGAAGTTTAAATAGAAAGTTAGAAGGAAAAATGTTAAAGTTTTCAAGTCATATGTTACGAAGAAGAAGACTTACCAGAGAAGTTGAATCGATAGTTGGAGCTGGTTTCAGGTGCACCGTTGAAAAACATCGGTGAATCTGGAGTTTTATCCGCCAAGAGGTTCATGAGATTTTTTCCAGAGCGTCGCCGCTTTGTCTCTAGTGTTAAGACAAGAAATGAGAGAAGAGCAAAGGTCCGAGATACTAGGGTTCTGTCAAAAGGCGGTCAAGGTGGAGATTTGTGGGCTATTGACCAGGCCTTTTTCTCAGCTGGTTTTCTTTTGGGTCTCTGTTGGGCCAATTTCACTTCGGAGCAAGTGTGCCTTTTGGGCCGAACGCGAAACCGAGATGGGCCAAGCCCATTAGCGCGTCTGTATTTTGTTTAAATACAGAGCGCTCTTCGTCTTCAACCTCTGTCACCTGCAAAATAGAAGAAACAGAGAGTAAGAACAAGATACCGAGCAAGATAGGAAGAAGCTACTCGATGAATCGAGTGAGAGAGAGATAAGCAACACGAGAGAGAGAAAGGAGCTTACCTCGTGGTTGAATTGACAGAGACAATTAACTATTCGTCTGTGATTTTCCCGAACCTTGAAGCTTCCTGCTTAAGAGCTGGTTCTCGGTCTTTCTTGTTTTTCCTTCTTCAATCTGTTTGTTCCTGCAATTTATCAAAACACAGACAAGTTAGAAAAGTCGTGTTTCTTTGTAAATTGAGTTTCTTGTAATGTATTGTGGATCGAATTAGGATCCACCCCAGACGTAGTGATTTATCACGAACTGGGTGAACAAATCGTGTGTTCTTTTATCATTCCGATCAAACTCTGAATCTCAATTTGAAGAATTCATCAACATGTTCTATTTCTTCATTAGTTGCATTCGCTCTTTCTGGGCCAAGTTACGTCTTTTCTGTTTGATCGGTTTGTAGGTTGGATCAACGTTGAGCTCGTGACAAGCCACCTCAAGATTTATTCATGGCATGTCGGAGTTTGACCATTCAAATGTCGAGACATTTTATTTCAGAAAATCTACTAATCTTTATCTTAATGTTGTCATCTACATCTGTACCGATCCCTACATTTCATTCCGGATGTTGTAAATCGATATTCACTTGCACTGAAGATTTCTTCTTAGATCTTTCTCGCATGGGAGTTTAGTCGGGGTAATTGTGTTTGAAACAACTCAAGTTCCCTTTGAACTGTAGAACCTTCATTTCGCGAATTTGTATGATCGCGAGGCTCGTTGGTTTCCTGTGATCGTATAAATTTCGGTTACGGTTGGCAAGTTGAGTCATTGATGGTATGTTTAGGTGACCACTTTCATAGCATAAATCTATAGTGTCCCCCCGAGTAACATTGTATATTGCTGGTTTGTCGATCACAACAACTTTTATCCATTTAATTATTCCAGCGACGTAAACGGGTAATTTTGATTGTCCCGACAGTTATTATTGCTTCTCTGTTGAATCCTATTCACGGGTTAATCTTAGACTCTTTAACTTCTATTCTTGTCAAAGTATTTTGAATACCAAGTCTACTGAACTCTCAATTTCAACTAACAAGCGTGAGACTGCGCATTCGGCAATTCGTAAATCATTTATTAAATGATCATCGTGCGGCCAGTCTAGTCCTGTTGTATCTTCCTCGTAAAATGATATTGGCGTGAAGGATTCAATATGCTTCTCTTTCCTTCTCATTTCCTTCCTTGTTACTTGCTTCTTCTCAATAATTTTCCTTAGATCCGTCAAAGGAACGTGTAATGTCCGACCTGTTTTCCTCATGTGCTTTTTTTTTTTTACTTATTGTAATCGCTTCTTTGCGAGACATTATTTTGTTTCTCTTGAGACTACTCGACCTTGGACGACCACAATTGTCATCATATATCTTTCTAACTTTGAAATTTGGCGAATAACATTTCCTGTAAAAACTTGACACTACATTGTTGCATGCCCATGTCCTATGTGGTAGGTGCAGTAGTTACTCTTGCTTTTTTTTTTCTTCCCGTAGTATCTTCACTCCGTTCTTCATGGAGGTGGCGTTGTTTCCAAAGTGTTGATATCAGTAATTATATTGTTAAAATTATAAACAAAAATTTTAAATATATATATATTTTAAATATATAAATATATAAAGTTTTTTGATCATTAGATTTGAAACATGGAAAAATCCTATTAATAAGTAACTTTAAGAGCCAAGAAACAGATGACCTAATTGGCGTTCCCCTTATTTAATTACATATGAGGTGGTGGATTCAAATCTCACCCCGCTCCATTTGGAGAACTTAAGCTATGGATTGAGTTTTTTTGTCGATCCAATAGTTATTTGCTGACAACAAAAGAAGGTAACTTTAAGAAATTGTAATAAAGACATATATAAAAAATTATATTGTGTTTGGAACTTTTTGTTAGAATTACAAAAATATTCACAGTTTTATAAGTAACTTTTTTATTTTTTATTTTGTATGAGATACATATATCTGATTGTTTATATTTTTATGCTAGGATTGTGAATAAATTTTATAAAAGTAAACAATTTCTTAAAAGGGTTTTTCCAATTGGTGTTTGATGATGGATTATCCTATTGGGAGTAAGTACCGACTTGTTCGGAAAATTGGCAGCGGCTCATTCGGAGAGATTTATCTTGGTTCATTCCCTCTTATGATCTTGTTAATATCTATGTATCTTTTTGTTTTTGTGGAGATGATTGAATTTGAGAGTGTTGTGATCGCAAGAACTGATGTTCAGACTAACGAAGAGGTTACTGTTAAGCTTGTGAGTGTGTTTCAAACTTGAAACTGAAATTAAGAGTATAAATTTGAGATTGGATGGACTCTTTTTTGAACCTGCAATGACTGATTTCAATGTGTGTCTTTGTGCAAGAGAGTGTGAAGATTCCGCATCCACAATTGTCATATGAGTCTAGGTTATATAGAGTTCTTTAGGGTGGAAGTATGACATGTTTCTGAATTTTGATTATAGTAAGATTCTTTTTTAGTTTTGATGATGAAGAAAAGTTCTCATTGATCTTATTTGAACGTTGACTAAAATTTCATTGCTATTTCGAACTCAGTGAATCGAGTTTTTTGATACCTTTTATATTTTGTGACTGTGGTTCTGCTATTTTAGGATTATTTTCGGCACTTATGAAATAAGAGAACAGCTGAGTGTCGCTCATATAGCAAGTTAAGTTAACAAAATGGCTAGTAGAGGTTGTTTAGAGTGTCTGTTTAAGTTACTCAACTTTCTGCTAGCTGTTGCTGGACTTGGCATGATTGGTTATGGTATCTACTTATTTGTGGAGTACAAGAGAGTAACCGACCATTCCGTTACATTCGATCATTTAATTTGGAGACCAAAGTTACGTTTCACTTGTGAGGTCTATGCTTATGGTTGTGGCACTGTCTTCAAATGTGTTTGACAATCTTCCCAAAGCTTGGTGTGTTTGTTCCTACTGTTTATTGTATTTTACTACTGGATTCATTGGGTTAAAAACAAAAATCTTGCTTTGTTTAACTTCTTTCATATAATACAGGTTCATATACTTGTTCATTGGTATAGGCGTGGCTCTCTTTGTTATTTCATGATGTGGCTGTATTGCTAAACTTGATTTTTTGTTCACCATTCGTTTTACACAAATTCTTGTTAATATGTCATTATGACTTTCTTGCTTTATAGTTTTGGTGCTTGAACTCTAGTTAAATGCTCAGGTTATTGGTGACTTTGCTTTTTATAATATAATATATTAGCAAGAAGTTGTAACTTTTTTTTTCTTAATTGAGAAAAGTACTCTCTGCTTCTAATCTTATTGATCTTGGTGGAACTCGGAGTCGCATCATTTATATTCTTCGACAACAGCTGGAGAGATGTGAGTTATCTATTATCTTGTGTTTTCCCTTTGATTAAGATTTCATGGTGCCTTATAACTTGACATGATTTGAACGTAGGACTGCACAAGTAGTAAGCTAACCCGTTTTTTATAATTGTTCTATTGTATGGTCTCGAATAAAATAATACTTAAAAGATTGAAGCAGAATATATCAATAGAAACATTTCACCTCTAATATCTTTTTATTCGCTATTGTGGACTTGCAGGCTTTGCTTTTCTTGCTTGTCTCTATTGTTTCTGAACTCTCTTTGATTGCATAGTTTTCTGTTTGTTATTCATTTTTCCTAGGTGATATGTTTGTTAATGCAGCAAGAATTCCAAACATGATGTGGTATGGAGTTGAAGGGGACTACAATGTCTTAGTCCAATGTCTTGAAGATCTGTTTGGTTATTGCAAAAGGAAATTCACATTGAAGACAGTTCTCATGCTAGCTGATCAAATGGTAATGCTTTGGAATGATGAATGGTTGTTGTTTTAGTGCAACTTTCAGTGCTTGTTTCACTAACTTGTTTACTCCTTGTGTTAGATAAATCGTCTCGAGTTCATCCATTCCAAGTCGTATCTTCATCATGATATAAAGCCGGATAATTTTCTCATGGGTTTAGGAAGGCGGACAAAAATACTGACAGTTTTGTACTTACTAAATTTGGCACGTAAAATTTTTTATTTTGAGACTAGATCAGATGGAGAGAATGTTAGAGAGAGAAAGTGATACGTTTGTTCTTAAACGATTTTTGCTAATGTAACCGTAAATAAGTTATCGGCGGTTAAGTCTAGGGTCAAGAGAGAGATTTTTTTTTTTGTCAACTAGCCTACTGGCTTTTAAATCCCCTCCTACTACTGCATGTAGGGGGTTCGATCCCTGGTGCCTTGAGGATTTGTAAAGTTACTACACCACTGGGCCGCCTGTACTCGGCGGGTCAAGAGAGAGATTACAATTATGGAATCTACCCTCTTCATAACCTGGAATTTTCTTCTCCAAGTTTTTGGTGTAGAAAGGAAAACTGAAAATTGGTTAACAATGGCCGATGGTTTAAGAAGACAAGTCCAGGACATATCACTGAATGTTGTTGGTGAAAACATTCTTCCAGAGGATCTTGTTCATAAACCATTACTGAGACTCAGTACAGTCTCATTTATCGAGTTTCAATCTAGCTTAAAGATGTAAATTATGATCGACAAACACAAAAATAATAAGAAGTCTTTCTCTTATTAATCTCAACAAAGGGAAAATAACTCAAAACCCCTTACAA
>JAKUCM010004411.1:0-42420 GCA_023374145.1 Lepidium sativum | reverse complement strand
AATTCGGTGAAGTCATCTAAGGAAACACAAAGGTCACCATCGCCATTATTCAACTGTAGTTCACACGGTAACTCGAGTGTACTCCGATAACTACTTAAGGATTCAAGAAGATGAGTGAGGTCAAGGGAATCTGGGCAACGGAGAGAATGGAGGAATAGGGATTCGGGTGGCATAAAGTGATTTGAATCAAAAGGGCAACGAACAAAACCGCTATTGTTGTCCTTCTGGAGAAGAGAAGTGTGGTCTAAAGCTAGGTTTTTCGAAAGAGAATCTAAGTTTCTTTGGCATTCCGATAACAAAGATTGTAAAGAAGAGAGTGTACCGGAGAGCTCGAGAATTGGCGGGGGAGACGGAGCTATAGAGTAAGTGTTAGGGTTTTGAAGAAGTGGTGGAGGTCGGAAGTATAAATTAGGATTAGAGTTTGGAGGAGGACAGTGGTGGAAGAAATTCGGATTAGGGTTCTGATAGTGCGGAAACGACGGTGGTCGATCCATGAGTCCCGACGACGGCGAACTTCACAGAAAACGTTGTGAATTGCGTGATTTAAAACGGAACGTTTCCTTTTGCACATAAATAAAGCCCATTTAATCAGGCCCATTACTCACTTCACTCGAACAGAAAGCCCATTAATTCAGGCCCATTAACATCTCCATGCGGTCCATATCTATACTCCTTAGGCCATGCTTAATGGTGATATTCTAAGAAGTATCTAAAAAATTGTTTAGTAAAAAATTTAATAAAAATATCATTGGTCTCTGTGAAAGGTACCATTGGTCTCATTGTGTAGAGATATATCAAATATAATCTCACCATCTTTTACCCTTTTTATTATTTTTTAATTATATGTGACTCTCATAGTCTCACCATTAAACATGCTCTTAGATAGCTAAAACAAAAATATACTAAGCGAAACGAAAAATAGATGCAGTTTATTAATCAAAACTATATCAGAATTGCTAGAAATCATGGAAACTTTTTTTTTTTGTCAACTATTCTACTGGGTTTTAAAGTCTACTCCTACTACTGTAGGTAAGGGGTCCAATCTCGGTGTCTTGATGATTTGTTAAGTGACTACACCACTGTACCACCTATCCTCGGCAGTTGAAACTTTTGTATTAGAGAATTTTCATTTTAACGAATATATTGAACTTCGGCTAAAACTTCTTAATCAACTAATTATATAAAAACGATTACAGTATATTAATTCGTTATTTTATTAATTTCTTGTACAATAATCATACAATTGTATTAAATAGGTACACTTACATTACACACTATCATACATTTTTCCTATACATTTTGTCTTGTTACTATTAATATGTATTTCTTACATTTAATACATAAATTATCTGTATCATACCCATAGTTGTTATCCACAATTGCATCTTAATCAATTATTATTCTTGGACTCGAGTGATTGCTATATCATCTCCCGAAGAAAACACTTTCTGAAGGTAATTTATTTTCTCCACCTCCAATGCAAAAGCTTTAGCCAAAATCTTTGGGTCAATAAACGGTTTGGACCCAAAAACCGAATTACCAACTCCAATATAACCAGGGTTTTGGCTTCCAAGAGCTCCATTCGCAACAACATTTGTCTTTCCAATATTTGCATGGAACTGTATCAAACCTTTTTGGAAACACGCATATATCTCCAGGATAAAGAACTTTGGAGAAGAGTGTGTTGTTGTATTGGTTTGGTTTGATGATACAAAACCAACTAAGAGCTTTCCTTTAAGGCAGAAGATGATCTCTGAGGCTCGTGGATGTGTGTGTGGTGGGATTTGACCTCCTGGTTTTAAGTCAACACGAGCTATCACTACAAGAAAACAAGCGTTTTGCGATGGAAAATTGCAATGCCAATATGGTGTTGCAAAATTGCTTTACCATTGTAATGTTCTTGCGATGCCACAACCCGCATCGCAAAAGCGTAGCAAAAATGCGATGACGAAAAAACATTGCAAGTTTGCGATGCCATTGCGATTCCATTGCGACATTCTTGCGAGGCCGCAAAATATGTCGCAAAAGCATCGCAAGACATTATTTCTACTGCACGTTTGCGACATCATTGCGTTGATTTTGCGTTTGACTTTTGGGACATTGCAAATCCGTAGCAGGATTTCCCTTTTCCCTATAAATATCCCCACATGGAAAGGTATTTTGACACCAAACCAGAAATAATAAGAAAGAGAATCTAATGAAAGAAAATTTCGTTTGAAAGAAAAAGCCAATAAATTATAAATCTTGATAAAAAAGTGACGTGGGAACATGAAGTGTTCACTTTACGACGATGACGGTAAATGACGTCGGAACATCGAAGGGATATGGAGATCGGAGAAGTGACGAAAGAGTTCCGAGATGGGCTGCGAGCATTTATAAATCAGGCGGCAAATAACCCACATACTCCAAATGACAATAACATATTTTTTCTATGTATAAAGTGTGGGAACAAGAAATATTTGAATATCGATATGGTAAAAAAAACACGTTTATAATAGAGGATTTACTCCAAACTATTATGTCTGGTTTTCTCATGGGGAGGGGTATAGTTTGAGTGCTGGAAGTAGTAATACGGGTGCTCCTGGTAATGACAAAGATAGTCAGAAATATGCTAATAACAACTATGGTGGTAGTATGTTTGAAAGCTACACTCATCTACAAGGAAATATGTCTTATGATATGGTTACAGATGCATATCATGGTAATATTCCGGGTGTTGTTGAAAATAAAAGAAAGAACCTAACCCGGAAGCAAAACAATTTTATGATATGCTAGATGCTGCAAATCAACCCATCTATGAGGGATGTAGAGATGGTTTATCTAAACTGTCATTAACATCTAGGTTGATGTCTATTAAAAGTGAAGAAAACATAAGTTAGAGAAGTATGAATCAATTGCTGATGTGTTTAAACAGTATTTGTTGGAAGATAATTATTATGTTGAGAGTTATTATGAAATGCAGAAGGTGGTTGCGTGTTTAGGATTACCATATGAAATGATTGATGTTTGTACTGAAAATTGCATGATTTTCTGGAAAGATGATGATAAGTTGCAGGAATGTCGGTTTTGTGGAAAGCCAAGATACCGTGCAACAAATAGAAGGATGCGTATCTGAGACAAACGTATGTGGTACCTTCCAATCACTTATAGGTTGAAACGATTATATCAATTGGAGAGGACCTCATCTGCAATGAGATGACATGCTGAACATAAAGTAAATGATGGGGAGGTTACACATCCGTCAGATGCGAAGGCTTGAAAACATTTTCAAACGGTACATTCTGACTTTGCTAAAGAGTCTAGAAATGTATATCTTGGTTTGTGACTGATGGATTTAGCCCATTTGGTTTATCTGGTAGATAATATTCTCTATGGCCTGTTATATATACACTATATAATCTTCCACCCGATATGTGCATGCGAAGAGAATTTTTGTTTATGACTATTCTAGTGTATGGTCCTAGTCATCCGAAGCGTTCCCTCGATGTGTTCCCACAACCTTTGATTCACGAGCTTAAACAGTTATGGTATAGGGGTATTTGCACATTCGATTACTCGCAGAAGCAGAATTTCAACATGCACGTTGTCCATATTGTCCATATTGTATGAGTTGGTCAGATGCATTTCAATTAAAGTATGATAAGAAATCATGTTGGTTCGATTGTCATCGTCGGTTTCTGTCCATGCATCATCCATACCAAAGGAACTAGAAATTATTCAAGAAAAACAAGGTTGTGCGTGTTCCTCCCCCAACACACATGTCATGCAGTGAAATGTTGGAGCAAATTGATCATTATGGTGCTCTGGAAACATGTGAACGTGGGGGCTATTGGCACATTCTAGGAAATATGCCTGACGGATATGGTGACTCTCACAATTGGCACAAGAATATTATCTTTTGGGAACTCCCATATTGGAAAGATCACTTACTACGACACAATCTGGATCCGATGCACATTGTTAAAAACTTTTTTGACAACGTTATGAACACAATTTTTAATGTGCAGGGCAAGAGTAAAGATAATCTCAAAGCCAGGTTGGACTTAGCCGAAATATGGAAGACCCGAATTACATATCACGATGGATGGAAAACAACCGATTCCAATATTCCGTTTGTCAAGAGAAGCTAAATAAGCATTGTTTAGCTAGATTTCGTCTGATGTAAAGTTTCTGAATGGTTACATGTCTAAATTCTCGAGGTGTATAGAGCAAGGGAACAAATATCGGGTATGAAGAGTCATAATTTTCATGTATTCCTGCAGCGACTTCTTCCTTTTGCATTACTTGAGCTCCTTCCAACTACTGTCCATGAATCAATAGCCGGTAAATGGTTTTATAGTTTTGATTTGTCTAATTGGTGTAATTATAAAAGTGATTTACTTATAATAGTTATTTGCCTAATATGTAGGTATCGGTGGATTTTTTAGGGATCTTTGTACACGAACACTAACAGTGGATGACATAGCTCAATTAGAAAGTAACATTCCAGTACTCGGAAAATCACAGATATTGTCGTGTAACTCACAATTACATATTGCGAAATTGTGAAGATGTTGTGCCATTTGAGAGGTATTTAGATATGAGACTTTATTAATTTATTTATTTGTGTACCCACACATCTTGTTAATAATCATACATAATTTATCTAGAGTGAGTTTGACAGGCAGATACAGGAAGCTTTCCCTAACTTGCAAGAAAAAAATACGACATATACAAATAACGTGATTTAGAGGGTTGGTTAAAATACTATGTAAATAAGAATATATATTAAATATTAATAGTTTTGGAAAAATAAATTACTGCGCAGTTATAAATTTATATTTTGTAGGTTAAGAATGGATGTTCCGGCAAACCTCTGCCTTTATGGTTGCATGATATTGTTGATGATCCTATTGCCAGAATCGTAACGGTTCTAATGTATTTCACTCGTGGCTATACTTTTCATACATACGACCATAGTTCCAATATATCAACGACAAATTATGGGATTCATGTGCCTGGTGAAACAGACTTCTACGACGTTTTGAACAAAATTATAGAAGTCACATATCCTAGAGTAATTGGATTGAGATGCGTTTTTTTCCAATGACATTGGTAAAACACGACGGCCGGTCGAGGAGTAAGCACTAGTAACTTAGGGGTAACCGACGTTAATGGAAGCCTGACATATTCCAAGTTTGACCTGTTTATTCTAGCATGTCAGGCAGAATAGGTGTGTTTTATTCCATATCCTCGTATAAGGCAAAGGCGCGAGACGTGGCTTTCTGTTATAAATGTGAATCCAAGAGGTCGTATAATGGTGAAAGTCGATGATGTGGTTATGCAACAAGAAAGATCATCAGAACTCGCTATAGCTATTGAGTCCAGAGAACAAATCATACATGCGCAACAAGAAGTAAAAGACATTGTTCCTAATGATGCAACCAAAGATCATGATGATTCTGAAGAGATCAACGAGACCGAGGAAGACACCAAAGAAGAGGAAGATACCGATGAAGAATAAGAGAATAATTAATTAAAATATTTGAGACAACTTTTCATTAATGTTAGTATCTTATTGTATTTGTAAAACCGAAAATCTTGTTTTTTAAAATTTTTTTAAAATAGATGCGAGAGCCATGCGACGTCTCTAAGCTGATGTCGCAAAGGTGTCAAAAGTTTGTGACGCTCTTGCGACACCACTTTTTGCAACACCCTTGCTATGCGGCTTATGAAACATCTCCTTTTTCCCTATAAATAACCCTCAATGTTAATTTATTTTCTCAACAATTCATTTAAAATTAAAGAGAGAAAGTAGTGAGGAAAGAAACAATGTTCAAAATCTTTTTTCTTAAGAAGAAAGATTTGCTAGGCTCCTACCTTCGTGTGGAACAAATGTCACAAGTTTGTAATACTTTCTTGCGGTATATATTCTATGTCGAGGTAGGGGCCTGTTGAATCTTTTTTTTAGGAGAAAAATAACCCCTAACACGAATCCGAAAAAATAATGGTAAAAGGTATCGGAACCTTCAGATTAATTAGTCCGATTTAAGAAAGGTCTCAGAATCTTTTTTTTTTATTTTGCTAGGCCATTGCAACATGTGTGGTCCAGACGTCGCAAGAGTCTCGCATATCTGCGAGTCCTTTGCGATATCAGGACAACAAATGTCGCAATGGCCTAGCAAGTGTTTTTTAAAATTACACATTTTTTTGTAAAAATTTATACTTAAGGGCTTCAAACCTTTTAAAAAAAAAAGATTTTGCTAGGCCATTGCGACATCTCTGGTCCAGATGTCGCAAGGTACTCGCAGGTTTGCGAGACTCTTGAGACATCTGGACCAAAGATGTCGCAATAGCCTAGCAAAATCCATTTTTTCCTTTAACTAATTGTCTTCTTGGGTCTGTTTTTTTTTTAAATTTAGCCCTTGCTACGTCTTTGCGACATCTGGTGTCAGGATGTATCAAGGGCCTCGCAAACATTGGAAACCCTAATGGCCTTGCAAGGCCATTGCGCTTATGCGAGAGCCTTGCGATAGCCATATAATTTTAAGGAGGCTCGTTTCCGTTTTCTCCTTCTTGTTCGTGAATTCTTCTTCCTCTCTCTCCTTTCTTGCCGGCGACAAAGAGTAGAGCCATCTCCGCCCAAATCCGCCGCTTTACGATGCCCTCGGCGCCCAAGCGCCTTCGCCGCCTCAACCGCCGGAGCAGCTCCGCCTCCTCCTCCTCTTTTCTCTCATCATCCTCCTCATCCTTTTTTCTCTCCACATCCTCGTCCTCCTTCGTCCTCCCACTGGCGACGCCTCCTTCTCCTCCTCCCACCGGCGCCGGCGAAGTGCTCCTCCTCGCAAGGTACATTAGATCTAGGATTAGATATAGGATTTGAATTTTAGATCTAGGATTGGATTTTTAGATCTTGGATTAGATTTTTAGATCTAAGATTGGAATTTTAAATCTAAAATCTTAGAAGTCGGATTTTTTAATTAGGGATTTACTAACGATTTTTTGATTTTTTTCTGGAGTTATGAAACGATTTTCAAATTTTTAAAACGTTTTTTTTAAAATTTATTATATAATTTTCGGATTTATTAAACGTTATTAAGACATACTGTCAGATCTCTTCCACAAGTATCTCCCTAATCTTCATCCGAACCGTCCGCCGGGAACTTTGTGGTATTACCTTTTAATTTTAATTTAAATAATTTATAATTTTATTATTAGTGAATTTAAATTGAATTAATTTATTTGATGTAGGTTCGATGACGACGGGATTTTGCCAACGATTGTTCGAGAGATCTTTGAACGAGATTTCCAGGAGCCGCATTCTTATTTTAGCCAAAACCCATCCACATCATCGATAGATGGTTCAGAACGTTTTCGGTAAGAAAATTTCATTATTTTACTTTATTACAACGTTTATTACATCCAATTAACTATAATTTGTTAATCTTTTTTTTTGTAGCAACCATTTCACTGGGAGGTTTCTATTACCGGCCTAGTCTGCAAAGAGTTTGAGGTAGTCTTGCGTAGACGGATGAACGATCAGGTGGGTCGTTGGAAGAGTAAGTGGAAGAAGAAAGGCAATGAGGCAATGCCGCAGTGGTTCAAATTTTCGGTCTGGGAACGCTTAATTCGGTATTGGGAGGATCCGAAGTCACAGAAGAAAAGCGCAAGCTGTCGGGCGGCTCGATTGTCTGACCCTGATGGGAGTGGTCCGCACAAGCATTGCTCGGGCAGAACTTCATTCAAAGCTCGAGCCCGCAAGGTGGTAAATATTTATACTTAAAATAAACAAATTTTATAAATATATCATAATATATTTTAATATTTCTCACCAAGAGGAATCGGGGGATACCCACCCTGATACCTTAGCACTCTGTACATCACCAAGTGGAACAAAGCCAGAGTTTTTGTTAACAAAAAATCCGAGAAGCTGTACAACGACGTCACTGTAAAGTTGCAGGAATTGACTCAAGAATGCGGTGATGAGAGCTCTGCATCCAGTGAATTATCTATTGCGCAGAAGAACCAGATCTATTCTTCATTTATCTTTTATTTTAGCTAAATTTTTTTAACTTTTGATTGTATTTCTTCAATTTGATCGCTCATTAGAACACGTTCACTCGGCTCGAGGATTGAGCATTATATCTCACTTGAAGTGACCTTCGAGAGATAGTCGATCGGCAGACCCCAAGAGTTAGATCGGGCTAACACCGAGCTTGCCAAAGCTAAGAAAAAAATCACGACATATGATCGCTTGTGTTCTATACTGGCCAAGAAGGATCTAGAGCTAACTGATGTGTTTACGGAGATCATTACTAAAGACGAAGACACCAGATCCAACTCGGGAAATTTAGATCGTTCAGACGATTTTTGATTTTTAAAAAACACTTTGTAAACTATTTTTTATTTTTATTTTATAATTTTAATATTTTTTATTTTTTTTATTTCTATAATTTAATATGGCGTCGCAAGAGAGTCGCAAATACTTCCTTTGCATAAGAGTCGCAGATGACACCCTCGCATAAGAGTCGCAGATGTCGGCCTCGCTTCCTCCTCGCAAGGTTTTCCTCGCAGAGACGTCACAAGTTTTCCTCTAGCAAATGTTGCAAAAGACTCGCATAGCGGTCATCGCGTTCTCATCACAACTTCTGCTAGGCTTTTGCGACAGAGTGGCTTCCAAGGCCGTTGCAACGTTTTCTTGGCATCGCAAGCCTTGCGACGTCTCTGCGAGGCGAACATGTTTGCGACTTGCAAATTGCGACATTTTTGTTGACGTCGCAAGGGCGGTTTTTTTTGTCTTTTGCGACAGTTTCGCGAGGTATTTTACCATCGCAAATGTCTAGTTTTCTTGTAGTGTATGGTTACACCAAAGGTGTTGAGACCACACATATTAAGGAGTGCTACCGCAACGCCTAGACGACTACTTGTGTTTCCAGGGCTGTTTAGACCAGAAGCAAAGAAGTCATGGGATGTTACTTGTCTTGGGTTTTTACAGAATTTTCCATTTACGTAAACTGCGACATATATCTATAATCAAACTATAGATTAGTAAGATGAGGTAAGCAATGAGATGATAAGTAAACATTTTCGAGCTCGTAGAACTTTCTTTAAAAAGTATAGGGACAACATATTTCTCTATAAAAGATATCATATAACACCATATCTACCTCAAACTAAGACTTCATGTTATACAGTGACTATATAGTGACTGAACTAGAAATTACATTATGTAATTTTACTTTAATTATAGGGGTCATTTGAAGTAGAATTAACATAGTTTCTAACAGAAATAAAAGTATTTTAAAATAATTATTGGGGTCAATTGATCCATGTTACAAAACTTTTACCTTCCCCATTGATCTTGTATGTATCCCTGATAAAGTTAAAGATCTAAATTTGAATTTCAAGGTATAATTTCTTTGAATTGACTATCCACGAAATTTGACTTTAAAAAATATGAATTTGTGTTAATTTATAAAGAGTATAGTCAGTATACGGTGAATTACGAAGAACATAATCAGTTTAGGTATATAATGAATAAGCAACAAATTTAGGACTGGTGATTTTGTTTGTGCGGGTATAGTTTATAACGGAATATAGAGTTTTCCCTAGATAAGGTTGCAATAAGTAGAGATCACCTCCTTTGATATCGTCAACCGCAACACAATAGTCTTGAAGAGGAGATGGATCATAACAATATACAAACGAAGATGCTAAAGCCAACAAAATGACTTTAGCTAAAACAAAATGAAGAAGACCTTTCGTTTCTTTTTGTAAATAGAAATGGTTTTGTGTGTGTTTTTGTTTACATTGTTTAAGGATTAAGCGATGCTGCATGTGCTATATATAGTGCAAGAAGTCGTTGAAAAACATTTGATC
Source organism: Lepidium sativum (assembly GCA_023374145.1). Lineage (NCBI taxonomy): Eukaryota > Viridiplantae > Streptophyta > Magnoliopsida > Brassicales > Brassicaceae > Lepidium > Lepidium sativum. Next base: position 32,562 of record JAKUCM010004411.1, on the reverse strand, counting down.
TTTGTTTACAAGTGATGTTGTGATTTACGCTACTCTCTTGATCAATGTATTACCAGCTTACACATATGCACACATATTTAGGTCAAGAAGTGGTCCAGAAACACTTGATTATAGTTAACAAGTAAACTACATCTACTACAGATAATAGATTATCGAATTTGTAGGAAAAATGAAAGACCACAAGTAAATTTCAAAATTACGGGACTTTCATCTATGCATTTACTTTATGTTTGAGGTTTTCAGAGATGGAACATTAATTGTTTGGGTATTTGTGTCAATTTTAAAAGAATTTAAGGAATATTTGGTCATTTGCAGATTCTATTAGCTTAAACCAAAAGCTTATCGCGCATACGCTAGCTTTCGTTTCAAGCGTTTCGCGTTTAGTAATTAATTTCAGTATCCTTATGAGTAAACGCTGTATCTCAGGCTTAATTATGTTCAACGAAAAATCAGAAACAGGAAATAAGAGATTAGAGGCTCCAACTATTCATGCTTCTACAAATTTTAAGTTTTGTTTCCATGAATCAAAAACTCTATAACCAAAACAATAGCACAAGGTGGAGAAAATATCAGTGAACTCTTCTTGTTGGGTAACAAAAGACAAACATGAAGTACTTGAGCAATATCACACATAAACAAGAACAATGAGACAAATTTGAACTAGGGATTGCTATAAAACAAATTAGCAGAGTTGCTATAATCAACATGAATATCATCATTCCAAGTTTCAGGAACTGATTCTCTTCATAATCTGATTAGCTAAATTACTCTGAAAGTACAAGCTAGATATTTTAACAGATCCACAACGAACTAATACTTTATATGGGAGCAATCAGGAGTAAGAACAAAGATAGACATTGATCGATATCATCAAATTGTAATAGCGATAAAAAGGCAACAGCTTGAAGGAAAAAGTGAGAACTTTTTGATAGTAAACATTGTAGAAACATAAGATCTACGACGAGTGATCATTATCCAATAAACCATCAAAAAACACAAAACAAGAAAAGAATCTAAAGTCTCACAATTTCAACAACTCATAATCCCAAAACATTTAAGATGAAAGCAAAAACCAAACCAGATTTTTAACGGTAACTCTTCTGGAAACGAGAACGAGCACCACGACCACCAAACTTCTTTGGCTCACATCGCCTTGGATCCGCAACAAGGAGAGTTCTATCGTACCTCACCAAGAGATCCTTGATCTCCTTCTTCGACTGCTCATCAACGTACTTCTGATAGTAAGCAACGAGAGCCTTCGCGATGCTCTGACGGATAGCGTACACCTGAGATGTGTTACCACCACCACTTACTCGGATCCTCATATCAACTCCAGCGAATCGGTGTTTTCCGAGGAGGAGCAGAGGCTCGAAAATCTTGAAACGGAGGATCTCTGGCTGATGAAGCTCGATTGGCGATCCATTGAGCTTAATCATACCTGAACCACGTTTGCAGTGGGTGACGGCAACGGCCGTCTTCTTCCTTCCGAAACATTGAACAGATTCTTTCGCCTGAGTCGCCATTGCTAGGGTTTTATGATTTTGTGCTTACCTGCAGCCAAAGCGAAAATATGTGAAGAAAAAACCCTAATGCGGTGTGTAGAAGAGAAGCAATTAGGTTTTATAGGACAACGTGATAATGGGCTTAATATGAAGGCCCAAAAATTAGGGTAACGATGGGCCCATGGGCTGTTATATGGCTTAGTGCATAGGTTATAAACTGGCTGGTTTCCTAGTTGTTAGGCCGGTTTCTTAAAAGCTTTCCTAAATTAAACGATCTTTCAAACCAGCCACTTGGCTCGGTTTTAGTTCTCGGCAAAATCCGTTCGGTTTTACTATTTCGGTATTTTCGATTTCCGATTTTTAAAACCAAAAATTGATCAAATAAAAATAGTAACTAAATTTTACTATTTAATTAGTTTTTAGTTGCTTTTAGTTACAGTTTATAAGTGCCATTCACAACCGAATCGAACAAGAACCAAAATTGTTTCCAATCTAATTTAATTTCTAATCTAAATACTAATTTAAAACTGAAACCGAGAATAACGGTTCCACAATGAATTATAGTCACCACTCACCAAATTTCGAAAAACGAAAAAATCGATCCAAACGATGAGATCTATTTCTAGAGATGAGTTCTACGTCAAACGACATCGTTTCATATGATGGTAATTAGGAGGATCAATATAAGCCAGTTCGATAAACTCAGCTTAGCTTGCTATAAACAAACTTGAATATTTAGTGAAGTAGCTCAACTCAACTCATTAATTTAGTGAGTTTCAATATATAAGTTCACACTCAAATTATTTAGATCGTGAGTTAAATGATCGAGCTCGCGAAATACCCAACAAATATAGCAATAATAAATTAATAATATTATTTAAAAAATTAAAACATTTAGAATAATCCAATAAGTCAATAATATAATTTTACATTTAAAAATTAAAAACATATCTGAATAAAATTGAATAGAGTTCAATAAGTAAAATAAAATAAATAACAACTAATATGATAATCCAATAATTTATTCCATGATCGAGTTTTCTTGAGTTGGGTCATGAACAACATGTTCATTATCTTTTGATAGGAAATATATATATAATTTATTAACAATGGTAAAAATAGAGATAATAAAAATAATGGTAAAACAGAGTTATAAAAATATAATACCATTATTGTTGGTTGTGAAACCAAACATCTAAAATTGGGTACACATGAGAGACTGAACATGCTGAGGAAGGAGACAACTCCGACATTTATTCAAACCATCATAACTTATACTAAATGAGGATTTTGATGTGACAGTGATTGTAAGAATGCTAAGACCACCTCCATCAGGGTTCCTAATGAGTTTCTAATCAAAGGTTCTTAACATTAATTGTATTTAACTAAATGAAAAAATGTTAAAAAGGTAAGAACCGGTTCTATCCAGAGAAATTTAAGAAATGTTAAGAACCGAGCACGTGTCAGTCTGTGATTGGAAGAAGTTTTTTTGCAGAAAAAAAGAAATGAGTTGGGTCATTTCCCGAACAATTTTTTTCTTCAATTTTCCTCTCCGATGGCGATGAACACCAAGACTCCGAAATCGAAGGCAAAACCGCAAAACTCTTCATTTCTTATCTTCTTGTATCGTCTCTCTTCACCTCCCAAAACCCTTTCTCGATCCTAAACTTTGGCCTTCTCCTTCGAATCCCTCCAGTCTAGGTCACAGTACGAGTGCTCCAATGTTGTCTCCGTCAGCGAACCAATAATTATTGGCGAGGGTTCAAAACCGGCAAAATTGAAGATCGAATTTTTTCTGTTATGTTGCTCTGATGCTGTCTGCTCATAATCTATAATGGATCTCGACAATTTCTTGCGTGTATGATCTCTCTATCTCCTTCATATACTGTGAATCCTTTGGATTTTAGCGTTGATTGGATGATAGTAAATCGTTTTGATAAAAGAGATTAGTATGAATCGAGGACTTCCATATTTGTAGATGTTCCATTCTTTTAAGTTTCGGTTTCTTCTGATTCAAAAGCTAGTATTAGACATCTTAAAGATTGGGAAGCCTGCCAAGGTGATAATCAAAAGGTAATGTGTAAATAACTTTTCCATATAGGCGTTAGAAATGGGAAAAATAAATCAAACCTTTACCTATCTTTCTTACTGCAGTTGATTTTTTGTTTCTATGACCCTTGTCATCTTCCAAGTAATCCTGGTTGGCCACTTCGAAATTACTTAGCTCTTATTCGCTCAAGATGGAATCTCGAGACAGTTTGGTTCTTTTGTTACAGAGACAGTCGCGATTTTGCTGACTTGAACCTTTCCCTTGTTAGTCAAGCCTCAGTTACTCTGCCATCAGGTGAATCAGCTGAGACTGTACCTCTCAGTGGGATGGGAGCTTAACAAAGGGAAACGAGTACCCCGATCCATTAGCCTTGCTAATTCCATGGATCCAACAATGTTTATTTCTGCTCTGTAATAGTGGTATAGTGAACTAAATGGGCAATCTGATTAAAAAGACAAATTCACGTCCTTTTGCAGGTTGGTTGTTTCTGCTGTTGATTTAAACTTAAAGTTAATGAGATAGCGAGCATTACCATCTCTTAACTTAAATGTTTTGTCTTCTATCAAGTGCCTTCTTCTTGGAGCTGGTACATTGGGTTGTCAAGTTGCTCGAACTCTCATGGTACATATAAAAGACAAATGCGAGATTGAATAATCTTGCATACTCACTGATTAAATAAGAACTTGTTTATCTTTTTGTTTCATAGGGTTGTGAATCCGCCATGTCACATTTGTTGACTATGGAAAGTAGCTATCTCTAATCTAGTCAGGAAATCTCTATACACGTTTGAAGATTGTGTTGGTCATGGCGAATATAAAGCTATTGCTGCTATCAAAAGCCTTAAACAAATATTTCCAGCAATGGAATCTAGCGGAGTTGTTATGGCTATACCTATGCCCGAACATCCGATTTCAAGTCAAGAAAAAGAATTTGTTCTTAGTGATTGTAAACAGCTTAGCAGTTTGATTGAATCTCACGATGATGTGTTCTTGCTAATCGATACAAGAGAAAACCGGTGGTTACCTTCTATTCTTTGTGCTAATGCCAACAAGGTAAATAGCTTTGCCTCCTTTCTGTCTTTCTTTGTGGTCATATAAGTATAACCATATGCAGAACATGATAGCTACATGGTAATGCGCCATGGTGCTGGCCCCACCTCTCTGTCTGAGGATATGCAGAATCTTGACATGAACAAGTCAAGTAAACATAGACTTGGCTGTTACTTCTGCAATAATGTGGTGGATGCAGAGCGAATTGACTCAGAATGCAACACAAAAACGTATACTCGCTTATGCTGCTGAGGTAAGTTTTAATAGTGTCTGTAAACCTTATTTTGGACATAGTGTTTAATCTGTGTAATATCTTTAGCTCTGTAACCATATACCAATTTTACTCCCACAAGACATGGAGTTGAAGTTGTCTCATACTGATCAGTCTTACTTCCACAAGACGTGGACTGCGAAATTGTCTCAACCTGAAAATAAATGTGCAGTGAATAATTATTTTGGGACGTTTGGGATTTGCAATGAAACAGACAATCAGCCTTGTAGATGTGTTTCAGGTAGGTCCGGGGCATAATATCCGAAACCCGAACCCGAACCCGATCTGAAAAACCCAAACCCGAACCGAACCAAAATCTATAAAATACCCGAACGGATTTTACATTATGAAAATACGGGTACCCGAACCCGATCGGGTAAAACCCAAAAAAACGGGTACCCGAAATACCCGAAATATATAATATATTTGCACAAATATTTATATATATACTTATAGTTACACAAATATTTAAAATTATAATTACAAATCTAAATCAATTTATAATCAATATAACATTACAAAACTAAAATATTAAATAGTTTAATAAGTTGTGATTTTTAAAACTGTTTTTTTGAAAATATTTTGATTAAAAAATCCGGATAACCCGAACCCGACCCGAAATTTGATACCCGAACCCAACCCGAACCCAAAATTTAATACCCGAACCCGACCAGGACCCGCGAAAAATACCCGATCGGGTCTTAGGTTAGTAAACCCGAAATACCCGAAACCCGAAAGACTCGATCCGATCGGATCCGAGTACCCGAATGCCCATGCCTAGTTTTAGGTTTCAAAAAAGGAATTGAGGAGAAATCTCATTTCTCCGGTGGTTGTAAAAAGGAAACCAAGCTTCAAAGCGGCAAGGGAAACTCTAAGTTTCTTCCTATAGAAAACATGTAATTAGCCACATATCCAACAACATTGAACTTTATAGTAGTAATAGCACCCTAGAAGTGTGCTTCAACTTGCCTAGCTAATTGTTCTTGCGAGGTTTATGCAACTGGTGGCAACAAATGTTTGATGTGGACAAAAGATGTCTTCAATCTGGAACAATGGCCTAGAGATGGACACACATTATTCGTCAAAGTTGCCTATTCGAAGCAAGGTAAGCATTTTGGACATAAATTTTAGAGGCAAAAGTATGTCGAAATATTTTTTAAGTTTTCATTTCCTATTCAGGAAAAGGAAATATTTCCAAAGGCATTGTGTTAGCTGTTGTGCTATCAGCACTAATAGCAGCTGGTGTGTAGTATTTAATTGCTCCAAAACGTGAAAGGAAAACAACACAAAGAAGTGAGATTCGTTTTGGTATTTTGCATAAACTTTTCACTATATATAAGATTTGTTCACAGGTTTCTTAAAGACGAGCTTTATGCAGATTTAAACGACAACTTTTCACTATATATAATATTAGTTGTAATTTTTTTTGTAAAATTTTTAAGAACTTTGTGTGGAATTCTACCATTGAAATTCCACAAAACTTAAGAAGCTCATTAGAAATTCTTAAATTATTATTTACATTATATATAAGCTAAGAACCTCATTAAAAGTGTTTAGCATTGGAGATGCTCTAAATATGTAACATGTGGTATAAGCGAAAGCTCAAAAACAATGCTTGTTATCTTTCCAATATTGCAAGACACACATGTTTGGATGCTTTTTCTTTTCTAGATTTGCTTTATCTAGATATATCCAAAGTTGATTTTCCTTCCTCCATAGCATTTTGCATATCATCTTAGATCAAATAAATCCTATAACATTCTAAATTATAACCCATCAGATATAATAAAATAAAAAATATATATATATATACATGTTAGGAAATAGAAACTTACATCCAAGACCTCCATTTTTTCTCTTCTTTGCTTATTGATCTCACGTGGAGTAACTTGTAATGCCTGTAGCCGTAGGATATATTATTATATAATTTTTATAGAGCGAACGTAGCTTTGTTTTTATGTGGTCTAACTTTGCTTCACAAATGCTTAAATCAAGTTCATCGTAACAACGTTTCAAGAATTGAGATCTACGATTAAAAAGATAAAAATAACAAAAGAAATTAGAGATTTATAACTTGTGAGTTGTGATTTGTAAGAAAGATATAATGTGTATTTACATGTTTAAAAAAAAGCCAAGTAATATAATTTTTATTTTTTATATAACAGTTTATGTTTTACTCAGTATATAATTTCTATTTAAGTTATAGAAAAAAGTAAAGCTACCTTATACTCATTAAAACTTGTTCCCAAATACCTATGACGTTCAATTATCAGCTAACGGCTCATATTAACACCCCTAATGGTATCAGAACCCCACGAGATTCGCTGGAAATCTCTGAACTAGTAAAGCTTAAGTGAAATGTTTCGTCTAGTTTGGTGTGGGAGTTAAACGATTATTTGTGGTTCGAAACGATCAATATATTATGTTTTTTCAAGTAACAATAATACATTGGGATAATACAAATGCTCCGGTAGTGGTAGGATAACAGAGAGTTTTTTATAGTACACAACTCAATAACAATAATCTTCTTCTACCTCTGATAATTTTAACAATCTTTCTGCTACTCATTCTCTTCGGGTTTTATATACAATGCCGGGTCCTGTGTTTTGATTTTCATTCCCTCATTGTTTACCTGTCAAGTGGGAATTCTAGGTCGTTTTCTAATACCTTAAAGTGTTGCGGCTGCTGTCCAGCGCAATAAAGGTTCCACATTTTGAAGAATGACCTCTCTAGATTCTTAACCTGTAACCAAGAGAGCTAATTGGTTTAGGAAACAATAACACAAGGAGAAGCGAATAGAGTTGAGTGTCGTTGCTAGACTAACCCAGCGCATAGTGTCAAACAAGGGATTAGTTAAGCGGCTTGCTTTCAATTCCGTAGTCAGTGCTTGAAGTTTTGGCTTGTTCAGCGCCAAAGAGACGGCTTTCTCTTCGTATTCCTCCAAGCTGGTTCGCAAACGTTTTGAATATTTTCATCAGTATACATGAAAACAGAAGATACCGAGCACAGTCGAAGTTGGTTCATTCTCAGACTTACCTGTTAACAATCATCTCATGGCCCAGCCCAGTTGCAAGGCAGAGTGATCCAGCCACTCGAGTTGCCATTTTCTCGAGTGGTAATGTTATCATTGGTACACCAGCCCACAGGACATCGGTTCCTGTTGTGTGCCCGTTGCACAGAGGCCTAATTACGGGACACGGCATAGGAAGGTAAAATTTTGACAGAATGAGTTGTGCTGTTTTTTGATATTTTTTGAAGTGCAGATGAATTAAATTGAGGTAAAAGGACTCACGTATCAAGAATTACATCAGCAAGGACACTTCGCCTGATATGTTCACTCTTCATGGCAACATCAGTAAAGATAATTTGATCAGGCTGCACACCTTGGGCAGCAGCATCTGCATATCAGATCAGAAAATAAGGTTATAAGAAGTCGTACAACCAGAAAGAAAGGAGAAGAAAAGAAGAAGGAATGCTAGACAATGGAATGGAACCACACTTACATGTGCGAAACCTCATCTCTCCAGCTGCTGGGAAACGGAGAAGCCAAAGAGCACTACTGGGTACTCGTTTAAGAATGTTACACCTTCATGCAAAAAATCAATAAAACAAAAACACATCACTTTACGAATGTATGCATTTACATCTTTACGAACTACAGAATGTTATTTATGCAATCACGATGGTGTAAAGTGACGTATGTAAAATTTCCAGGCAAACCTCAAGAATTTAGGAAAGTCATTACCAAGTATTAACGATTTCAGGATCCATTTTATAAAGTTGGTTGAAGCATGCAAATATGAATTTGTCTTCAGGAAGTCCATAGTCTGATCGCTTGGGCTTAGAATTAGGATCCAAAACATCCTGATTTTTCTGGAAATAGCATATAATATATATGCAATGAGTATAAATAATTGTGAAACTGAGGAACGTACAGTAACATGGTAAAGATAAATTTGCTGTGACCATACCTGCTTGTAATCATTGACAAAGTAGCAATGGGGAAGATGGACCAGCTTCTCTGAGTAAATATGTGCATATTGCAGAGGAGACACAAACTGAAAAGTAAAAGAGAGTAACAGGTCAAAAAATGACAAAACCAAGGGTAGGAGGGAAAAATACTTCAACATAATATTTGAAAACTTTTATTTAATAGCGAACCTCATCAGTCACTAGATAGTCAATATAGGTTGCTCCAGTTGTACCAGGGAAGCCCATATATGAAACCTGGATAGGTGCAGGCTGCATGGCAAATATTTCATTCCGAGCCCCCTGCATAGTTTTAAACCAAGCACTGTTACCAATAACATTTCCACGTGGATGAGTACAGATTTATGTAACAGTTTAGATTGATGGTCATTTGGATTTTAGTTAAAAATTTCAGAGATGTTCAGAGCATGCCTTGGTGTAACCGTTCAGATTGATCAGGATCTGGATTTTGTCTTCATTTATAATCTTGGCGATAGCATCGGATGACATAGCAGAAACATCCAGGAAATGCTCGGCTTCGGACTGGATACGCTGTCTCCATTCAGTACCATCATTTGGACTCAATGCATAGCAGAAAACCTGTAAGAATGTGATTTGCTTAGCTGAAATCCCAAATTCCAAACACAGGATAGAGAAATACAGAATGATCTACCATCAATTATAGAAATTAAATATTACACACCCAGGGTACAATTGGTGCCATACATTCCTCCCATTAGAAGAACTAAACCCAGCATGAACAAATTAAATAGGCTCATACAATAATCACTGAGCGGAAGAAACTAAAATTTCAATATGAAACCAAAGCAGACACAAGTGGATCAATAACAGGATACAAACCTCAACGTTTTCTCTGTTGTGCATCCCAAACACTGATCCCATTAGGTGTGACAGCGGATGATTACCAAAATCACTGCTCACATATCCAATCCTTAATCTCTTAAATCCTCCCTCACGTTTTACAGGGAGCCTAGCTGGATGACTAAAGGGAGGTAGTCCAAAACGGGAAGCAATAATGGAGCAGTGTGCAGCATATTTACGACTGAAAATATAGAAGCTACACATAAGGAATAGGCCTGTAACCAATGATTACATAAACATATATATTCATGGAAAGCATGGGTATTGAATATTAATCTCAAACCTGATTTCCAGGGCAAGAACAGGATCAATAGGATATGCAATCGCATGGAAGGGCTGAACACTTGGTAAGACCGACATCTGAAGATAGGATCAATATGATATGGCTATCTCCTCAATCTGTAATAGCATAAAAATACCAAAAACTTTTAAGTGACATAGATACTTACATTTATTTGCCTCCTAATAATGCCTTCAACTTCAGCAAACATTTTGCTGCGGTCCTCCCAACAACATACACACTGGGACAGCAGCAAGAAAGAAGAAAACATTTAAGGAAGACGAGAAAGTTAACAAGGGACATGAATAGAGGCAGGAGCTATCATATCAAACCTGACGTGTCAAAGCAGAAAATAAATACCTGTAACGTGTGCAGAAGGTTGCAAGTTGCTTCCGGGAAGTCGGGTCGTAATAACAAGGCCTGCTTGTAGCTCGTAATGGCAGCTTCCACATGCCCACTGCGTGTGCAAAAAGATGCAACAAAAACATCAATACAAATACAATATCTTTCTGGTCAAAGATATCATCTCTAAAGTTTCAAGATGGTCAATGTTGCACTGCCACATCTAAAATGTTCTTTGTTCCAAAATACAAGAGCCTAAGCCGATAGCACTAAAAGAACCGTACGTAGAGAAAAATACAAAGGCATTAGCAGGATACTTGCCAGTACTACCAAAGTATATGACGCCACAAGATAATCACAATGGAAATGTAATACACAAGATTCTTATCGAGTATGATATTTTCCTTCAAATTAAAGATTCTTTTAGCTCTGTTCTAAGGTAGATGGTATTTGAACATGTGTCTAATAAACATTAGAAATGCAAGACACAGGGAATTGATACCTATCCTTGTAAGCTGAGGCCAGATTCGCATGAGCTTCAGCCATTGTAGGCCGGAAATTAATAGCATGCATGTAATCTTGAATTGCTTCAGTTACCCTCCCGATCTCTTTGTAAGTATTACCTCTATTAACTAGAGCATCAGCAGCCAATGGATCAATTCGAAGAACCTCATTATAACAGGATATAGCATCAGAGTAATTTCCCTGTAGTTAAGCAGAAAAAAAGCATATTTCATTAAACACGTTCACAACTTTAAAAGTGATTGCACATTGATAATGGAGCATGTAGACACCTGTTGTTTGTAAATTATGGCAAGATTATTGAACGGAGCAGATAGCCCTGTAGTTACAGCTAAAGTAGCTTTAAATAATGAGGAAGCAGGACCCATCATATTCCTGTTCAAGTTGTGACATGAAATTAAGGTAATTTCAAAAATTATGTATCTAACAAAGAGAAAGAAGGGATCATATACCACTCCATATATATATTCCCCAGATTGGCCATTGCTTGTGGATGATTTGGTTGTAAAGCAAGACATTGCTGCAGTATAACCACAGGTTGTGAGAAACGTACAAACGAACTAGTAAATATCAGATGGGAACCACACATACATTATAACACCGTATTGCTTCATCCACTCGCCCGATGTCCTTCAATGCATTACCCTTCAAGTTGCAAAAAAATAAAAAATAAATCAATCATATGTTATAAATATAGTTCACAGACCACAAAACCTGCATAATGTATGTTGTTGATACTAACCAAGTTGTTGTAAGCCTCTAAAAATCGTGGATCGCGGGTGATAGCCTGCTTGTAGTGCCGAATTGCTAAATCCAGTTGACCTTGCTCATAGTATATACTGGCTATGTTACCTGCAATAAGTAGTTAAATCCCAACTCTGGTAAGGACATCAGGCAATTATTTGAGCAAGTAAATTACTCCACAGTTAAGCATTTAGCTGAGAAAATCACACTTACCAAATGCCATTGCACAATTTGGTCGCATCTGTAAGCCATGCTGATAACACATAATTGCTTCTGCAGGTCTCCCGAGAGCCTTATAAACGAACAAAAGGAAAACAGTACAGACAACATTATTGGACTGAATGAACTATCAGCCGCTGAAAACTGAACAACACAACAAACGTGAACATACCTTATACACGTTTCCTAGATTTAAATATGCATCCGGGAATGCAGGTTTTAACTTCACAGCTTCCTGGTAAATTAAGAAATTCAGCCAAGATTTTTCAAACATAAAGAATATAATCTGATATAAAAGGCACAAAGACAAAAATTAGATTTCACTACAGAATGAAGCATACCCTGTAGTATTGAAGGGCTCTGTTAAGATCACCCGACTCCATGAAAAGACCAGCAAGATTCGACCATGCAATCGCAAATGTTGGTTGTATGCGCACAGCTTCAAGGTAGCAACTGTATGCCTGCACAAAATATTATATTCTAACAATTTGGACTCTGGCAGAAGATACTGACTATAAGACTGACGATCATCCCTGCTTGCCTTTCAGTAACAACTTGATGTCTGTATTGATTGTGGATTATGACACAGTACAACACAGAAAAAATGAATGCATCCATCAGTAGTTGCAGTTGATAAACTATTAAAAAGACTAAGATGTGATGCTATATTGATAGAGCATCACATCACGTCCATTTAGTTATAAATTTATTTTAATTCAATTACGAGCTCTTCTCCAACGACAAAATTCTGATCAATTAAATGTAGCTTTAGGGCGGACATCCATAACTAGAGAGCGTGAAAGTTACAGATAATCTTTATAGGGTTGGAAAAAGAACAGATCGGCTTAAAAGAGTTTAATTCACAAGACTTACTTCCTGAATCAATCCTTGAGCCTTCATAAGATTCCCCAGATTACTATGTGCATCAACCTAAGAAAAGTTCACATTGCCCAGTAAGAAGGCGAACAAAAGATAGTAAAACTCTTAAAAGCAGTGAGACAGAATCAGTAAAAAGGGTGTCAATTACTTATTTCAATCAAGAAGATAGATAGAAGGATCTTAGACTCAAATACCAGAAGTGGATTCAATGAGAGCGCCTGCTGACAGCATTGCGTTGCCTCACTGAGTCTTCCCTTTCGCATGTATGCACTAGCCAAATTCGACCAAGCATCAGCAAAGTTGGGCCTTAGCTGAGAATTAGATTGGAAGGAAAGGGTTAGGGAGTCGAAAAATGAAGAAAATGTAACAGCAACATTATAGGTTGAGAAGTGAACAGATGAATCTGAGAATCATAAATTGGATATAGCACAACCTCAATTGCAATTAAGTAGTAGCGGATTGCACGATCAGTGTCTCCTTTTTCCTGCAAAGAGCATATCACTGCTATAAGAATATACATATTGGCTATAACTAACTTATAAGGCAAAAGGCCATGCCATTTACCTTCCAGGCGTTTGCCATGTTTCCATAACACTCAGCAAACTGTGGTTGTATACGAAGAGCTTCTTCATTTCTAGCAATGCACATATCGTAATCTTGGAGCTGCATCGCATGTAATATACGAGTAAGCAACTAATCCGTTTAAAACAAAGGATAATGTAACGACCATTGAGAGAAGGAAAGAAATTAGTACCTGATAATATATAGCACCAATAAGAAGAAGATTATCAGTACGTAATGGGTTTCTCTGGTAAACCATGTTGCTATGCTCTAGGGCTTGTTTAAAATCGCCTGATTTGTAGAGTTGATGAGCAAGAGCCAGGCGTGCGTCATCATCACCTGCACGAAATAAATACAGCAATCAGCAAGACATGGCAGAAACAAACCCTCAGCTAATCAAATATAACCTTAGAAACAATAAATCAATAGCAATCACATTATCCCAAATGGACTTAGCATTTTTGTCCTGAAACGAACAACCAAATAACCAAAGCCAATAACTTTGCTCGCCCAAAAGTAGAATCCCCAAAAATCAAAACGACACCACAAGTACAGTATGTAGCAAGTTTGGTTTCACTAAATCTAAGATCTTCGAATTTATGACATACCAATACCTAGAATAGAAATGTTAGATCGGACAACCTAATGCTCATAGTAAAAACAGATGGGATTTATCACAACAATCAAGCGAAAAGTAACTCAGAAACACCGATCAGGAGATTTCTGTTGTGAAAACGCAATTAGACAAAGGATAGAGAGACTAAACAAAAAAAAGAGCTCGCGACAAACCAAAACCTTCATGAGTCTTATTGAACTGTTGGAGGAGAGTCGACGAAGATGAAGACGAAACCGACAAATCAAGCTTTCTGGAAAAGACTTCATCAACTCGATCCGAAAGGTACACAGGTCGAGAGATCATCGCAGCTCCGTTTTTCGACGAGATCATCGCAGCTAGTTGAAATAGACACCAATTACCCACAGATCACAAGTCTCCGGGACTTCGCCGGAGAATCAAAACACCGATGATAGCAAACGCGATTAGAAAAGGGAAAAACCCTAAATCAAAATTCCTTTTTCTTTCTTCTATACCTCAAAGCTATGCATCTCCTTTCTCCTTTAGCTTTTTCTCTTTTTTTCCATTTTTTTCTATTTCCTTTTTCCAGCCAATCAGAGACTCACACATATAATTAGAACTGAATGCATGGCACGTGTATATTTTAGGGCCGTTGATTTATGATTACGGGTCAAAGAGTCAACAAAATTTGGACAAACCTAAGAAGGCGAGATTCTTTTGTCTTTTATAACACGTGTCCAATACTCCACAGTGTTTCCATTGTCAACAAAATCTGTGAGTATCACCGCTGATGCATTAAATTTGCCAACAATAAAACGGTAATTCTAATAAATCACTGTAAAGAGATTATATAATTACCATATTAGAGAAAACTTGCAAATTAAGGTTCAACTAGGATGGTGCTATCCATGCGGTTTGCGCGAGTTTAATAAATTATAAATTTCATAGTAATTTGTATGATTATGTAAAATATATATTTCCAACCTTACGGTTATAACATAAATACTTAAAGATAAGTGAGCAAAATGAGAGTGTAAATAAATAAAAGAAAAATAGGTATTTTCTTGTTCTAAAATATATGTATATAAACGTTCAAACTTGATGTTAAGTGTGTAAAAATATTTACAATCTTTACATTGGTTTGAAACACAAGGAACTGTAAGGTTGAGTACACGTTATCGAGTAGTTGATTTTTACATAATTCAAAAGTTTGAAACTTTTACAGAGAGTAGTGGAGTACATAAGTTAAACAAATTTTTAAGTTTTCAAGTCTTGTTGATAATTATATTGTTTGTATTTATAAAAATTCTAACAAAATGTAGTTTCTACTTAGAATTTTTTTCGTGAAAGATTAACCTTAATTATGTGATTTTAGTATAGTAAACAACTTTTTGGTAACCACTGAAATTACGTATTTTGTTCACAATGATCTTCAAGCGAGAGTAAATCAGGTTGATGTTTTGTTGTAACTAATTCATGATATATGGATTAAACATATTTATATATTATACAAAATTTCGAAGAAAAATACTCTGTAGTTGTCATATTATACAACAATATTTTCACATTCATAGAGCATGTATTTTTTTAAAATACACTTATATAAATTGTACAAACTATCAGTCAAAAATAAATAAATATATGTTTAGTCGTCTATACTATTACAATAATTTCTTGTTTTTCAATTTCAAATTATCATGTTAAAAGACCTGAATTGTCCATTTTCTTAAAAATAGTTTATAAATAAAAATTTACTATGTAAGGTTACTTAACATTTGAAAATTACTTATGAAGAGGTTTTGTATATATAAAAATATACATGATAAAAATACGTGCAATATATATATATAATTTATTATTGTACATAACATAAATATTATAACAAACAAAATATAACTTGCTTTTAATAACTCTAATGTTCAGTGTGGTTTAGTAACTATTTGAACCGAAAGTTATGTTACCTATATCATAGTACAATGTTTAAAAATAAGGAACGTAAAACTGTTAAAGAGAGTAGTTTTTTTTTTTTTTGTCAACGACAGATTAATTGAGCCACAACTGGCCTACCCAGTAGCCAAATTCCTACATAATGTAGGCAGAGGGACTCGATCCCTGGTTGTGCAAATGAGTTGCCTTAAGTGGACTTACCGCCGGCCATTAGGCTAAGAGCCATTTGCTTAAAGAGAGTAGTTTTTGTAAAAACAATTTATTAGTAGAACAATTAAAATGCTAAAATAATAGTACAAACACATACCACCGACCAAATTATATGCAGTCGACTTAGATCTCAAACAAAAATAGTTACATTTTCTACTTATTTTAAATAATTGGAGGTTAATATTCTTTATTACTTGCACAATAATTCAAAATACAAAAACCATAAAAATAGGTTTACAACCGTTCAACAAATATACTTTCAGTTTTATGAATTCAAATTACTTACGAGAATTTATGTATTAGTAGTTGAAATACTAAATAAAATAAGTTATAAAGGGTCAACAAAAGTACTTAAACCCACTAAATACATCTTCAAACGTGGTATAACCACAACTAACACGGTAAAGATAGTGGACAAAATCATAATAATGCTCATAATTGTGTAAATTACAAAAAAAAAACCCGCTACTAGATGTGTATATATTGTTAACTTTTCTACTAATTTTTACCTTTGAAAATGAAGTCTATAAAAAAGAAATCAAGGACTATATCTCCACAACTATTATCATTACCCAATGAGCTACTTATCACAATTGCATCTCTGTGTGCTGTTTCCTCTATATTCATCCTTCTTCGATTGTGATCTGTTTTGCAAGAATTTAACAAGAATTTGCGACGACAATGTTGTCCTCCAGAAAGTTTTACTTGAAGGTGTCCAATTCAAACCAAATCGGGCTAACTCAAAAGTAATTCTCTAAACATACATGTCTCTAATATTAGCAAGAAATCCAGAAGCCTTGTATCGCATTGGTAGTCTACTATATTTTTAGATTTACTTTTATTTTCTAGTTTTTGTGAAAACTGAGATAGGACAATGAAATTGTTTGAACAAAATTGTCGTCAACCATATATAGGAAGATACGGTGGTTATGTAAGTGATGGATATGAAATGCGAAAATTACAACAACAAAATAAAAGATTAAAGTGGGAGTGGAGACTAAAGTAGTGGGAACGTGAGATTGAATCACATGAACGTGTGCTGAATTTATTTTTTTAAAATAAAATAATATATTGCAATTTAACAGATTCCTATTATTGTGCAACTGAACGTGTGTTGCTTTTTTTATTTACCATTATATTTATATATTATAGATAATTCATGTTTTAAAAAGGAAGAATAAAAGGACTAAAGTGCAATTATAAAATGGAGCTTTTGTTAAATGTTTACAAATACTAGTTGTTCAAAGAAAAAGGATCAACGTTTTAATAAATAGAGATATGAATTTTAATAACTTCTAAAAGTGTAGAACCGATTTTTCTTTTCTTCCGTTCTAGTCTCCTAGATGTTAATGTTAATTATTTGCAGTTTCAACGAAAGTATCTATAAATTTGGCCCATAAACTTAAAATATATCATTAAGGCCCAATTGCATTCTAAAAACCACGACTAACCCACCTTTGCTTAAAGTTTTTTGCGTCTACTTCAAGGGGTTTGGAAACCTTAGTTACAAGCTGAAACAATGACGATGACGATAAAGAATCTTCCAAGGAAAATGGTTGTGGAGATTATCTCTAGAATTCTGATAGAATACATGAGGGAAGTGCGATAAACGTGCAAAAAGATGAACAGTTTAACCCAAAGTTCAAGCTTTACAAGATTGCTGATTGATAAAGAAGTAGAAGCAACAAGGGATGGAGATTTCAACATCATACTTATGAAAGGTAATTTTCATTTAATGAAAGTCATCTCAAATGCAAGAGATCCATCATTAGAGGTTTTAGGTAAACTTACTCGCCAAAACCACTATTCAAATCAAGTGAAGATAGGTGGATACTTTCAATGCGAGGGTTTATTTTTACGTATCGTGGAAGATCTCACTACAAGTTTAGTGGTTTGGAATCCATTTTTGGGATAACACAAGATAGATCGAACCAACAATTTGGAGCCAACCAGAGCTGGGTGAGTAACAGTTACGTTATGGGATACATGGAGAACAAGAACAAATCATGTGGTTGTAGCCTCAAAATCATGATGATAGGTATATCTAGAGAAGGAGACTACTTTGAAATCTATGATTTTGACTCTGATCAATGGAAGACACTTGATGTCATGAGTAGAAATTGGGGAATAAGTGGTAAGGGTGTTTCTCTTAAGGGAATATCCTTCCACCTTTGGAGAGAAATTTCTACCCAGGGTTAATCAAATTCTTGACCTTATCATGCACAAAAGCAAACACCTTTGTTAACACATCCACCCTAAGTAAATGCCTATACCCCTAGTATTATGTATACCCAAACTATCTTGAACAACAACCTTAGTTAACACATCCACTTGATGGCCAAACTGAATAAAAGATTTATTAAAATTTATCTACTAACCAGAGAATCGCTCATAGTCTTCCATAATCTCCATAATAACTTGAGACTCATCACGATTAGTCTTGCAAAAAACAAATTACCATCAGCAAATAACAAATGAGAAATCGAAGGGCTATGACAGGCAATTACAAACTTGAAATCTGCTTCTGATATTTCGTTTGATGAAGTTTCGATATCAAGACCTCCGTATAAAGAATAAATAAATAAGGAGAACGACACATGAGGAGTCCCATTAATGAGAACTGAATATCCAACCGATCGGATACAAAACATAATGTAAGAAATCCAAGGATCCTGAAAATCAAAACATTGAAGGAAGCTTTCCAAAAAATCTCAATATACCGTGTCATACACTTTACTTATATCAATTTTAACAACTATATATTTACCTCAAATAACTTTATTTGTCTTTGATGCATGGAACATCTCCTGAACAATAAGAATATTGTCCAAGATTAGACACCTGGAGACAAACACATATTGAGTCTTAGAAATTAAACGGAGGGAAATCTTCTTCAATCTCAAACAGAAAACCTTAAAATTAATTTTATTACCCACGTTGCATAAACTAATAGGCTTAAACTTTGATATTTTTGTAGATCATCCAACCTTAGGAACCAAACAAATATTAATAAAGTTTAATCGATATTAAAACTCTTCCCAAACAAAAAAAATCATTAACCAACCGAATCAACTCATTTCTAATGGAGATAAAATTGTAGTATACATTTCTCAAATTAAAAAAGTATTAATACTGTAGTGATGTGCTCTAAAAGAAAAGAAGAACGCGTGTACTTGCACCTTCGACGTATCAAAAGTTTTACCACTCACATAGTTCCCGTATGTGTATCCGACATTCAAAAAATTTCCGTTGAAGCTGAAGGAGCAATAGTTCAAATCTTTCGCAGTAAACATCTAGTTTCTTATGATATGTTCATTTATTCAATTATTACTTATTTTAACTAACTTTAAATACTTTACAACAACACTTTAACTGGGCCGTCGCTAGTCTTCGAGTTCGAAAAAAGTTCGAGGAGCAGTGTTTCATAGAAAAACCAGGTGTATGCGTGGAAGACTGCTTGGGAGAAAAATCTGACGACGAAACCTTACGGTTGCCCGACAGCTCAATTCCCGGAGTTTGTGGAATATTAGAGAAGACCAGAGACAAAGACGCTTTCTCAGCGGAATAAGAAGAATCGCAGAGCTGGTCATGACGTGACAATTAAGGCGCCAGAGACACACAACACCGAGCCTCATACATTTGAGCACGTAGAGCAGGTTATCATAAATTTCATTTGTAAATATATGTACTTAATCAAATATAAGCTTATAACTGTTTTCAGTTTTGTAGACTGTTAAAAATGGGTGCGTACGCGATTGAATCACCCTGATGAAGGGTTGTCACACCATGAAGAAGCTCGGGAAGATCGAGGACCCGAAGGTATTAGAGATGATGGAGAGGGTCGAGCACATGAAAGAGGAGTTCCAAACCTTACTCACTCAAGATGGGATGGACCTTCAGTTGAGATCTCTCGGGTAGACTTCAACAAAATCGTCGTTAAGGTATTCTTTTTATCACAAAATTTTTCAAATATTATAGATTATATATGTTAACAAAAAATAATGTTTTAATTTTGTAGAAAACTCTGTGCCGGAAGAGACGTCGATTTGGACTCGGTAAGCTGGTCAACGCTGATGGGTTTGCAGCAAGTGTTGACTTGAGTCAAGGGATATGTCTTACTCAGCAGGAGCGACAAGAGCTCGTGGATCTTCGTGCGAGCCACATGAACATGACGCAGACCTTGGAGCAGATCCATGCCGCTCTCCGCGAGACTCAGGAAAGGTAAGCAAGGAGTGAAGCTTAGATTGCCGGCTCATGTGGATAATCAACACTCTCCGATCTCTCCCATCAGATAGCGAAACCTAGAACCGGGGATTTAGTTTAGGGTTAAAACATTTTTATTAACAATTTAAAAAATTTTAATATATAAAAATACTTTCCAAATTTATTTGTTTTTAATTTTAATTTTTAAAAATTTAATATATATTTTATAAATATATTTTTTTAAATTAAATATAGCTTGGGTCGGTTCCGTCGGATAAAACCAACGGCAACCGATGGGTTATAAACCGACGACATCCGACTGCTGCTTTCCAATGACATCCGACGAAGAGTAGAACCGATAAGAACCCACAAGATAAAACTGACGGCATCCGACCGTATGAATCAGATGGTCTCTAATGTTTGACTGTCTGACAGCATCCGACCATGGAACAGACTGACAACAACCCACAAGATTTCTTTCGAATGTGGCCTGTCGGATGCCGTTGGATATAGTCGACGGAAACCGACAAAATACCTGTTTTCGACAAAGCTATCCCGATAATATTTTTTCGTCACTGACCGTCAAATATGATCTATATTTGACGGGATTCGTCGTCAGATTTTGTAGTGATAGGCAGAGCTGACAAAATTAACACACATTCATATGGTAGGCGGACAATTTTTAGAAGCACAATGCTTCTCTAAATGTAACGTAAATGAAACGAGTTAAACATGGTAGCCTAATATCGACAGAGTTAATCGAATGTAGTAAACATATAAAAGATAAGCATTGGATATAACAACAAAGATGTGGGTACACAAAGCACAAGAAAACATGATCAAGAATAAGCTAGTCTAGATGCACTAGGATTCTTTATCAGTAACATAAACGAAATGAGTAAAAATGGTAAACTAATATGAAAGCAAGTCTAGTATTGAGCAATTTAATCTTTGAGAACTTGGTAAATGGTGCCCAAGAAGTAATGTGTGCTTTTATTATGTTCCAAGATTAATGCAAATCATAAAACCTGCATGAGGCAAATGAAAACATCTCAGAAAAGCGGCACTATATATGATCAAAACATGTCTGAAACTTGTCCCAAAATTAGAACAACGAATCTGCAAGGGAGGCTAAAGGAGAAGACTTCATGTCTTTCAATTACTTTTCTTATCTTTGAACAATATTACTCTTTATCTTTGATTTGTTTCTTCCAGTTTCATGGAGTATAATATACGATTTGCCAAAATGTTTTTCTCTTTAAAGTTAAATCTATTTGCAATTATTTGAATACCCAAAAAGCTTGGTTGAGAATAACAATGATCATGATGATTGAACAGCTTTTGTCTGGCTCTTATATCTTACGAATGAAGCAGAGCTTTTCCAATATACTCATGAGGTAGCTGGTGGTTATCTTTGTGATGTAAAAGACTGTTTCTACATTGGCAACAACACTTGTACTTTTTATTAAGACAGATAATGAACAAAAATTTCATAACTACCACAGATTCAGCTGCTTCTTGCTAGTATCAGACAAACCAAAACATGCTTTAATCAAGTCATAGCTCACCAAGACCACACAAATGGGTGATCAAATGTTTCAAATCCGAAAAGGAAAGATCTTTAAGACTAATACTATTTGAGACCTTACATAAGACAGATCGATGTCTCCCCTCTATAGAAACATAGGATTCGCAATATGATCCAAAAAGGTTTTCTCAATAGCAAACCGATCTTCTAAACCTTCAATCTCAAATCTTCTAGCCTTGTCTTCCTTGAGATCATAATAGACGATCATTGGTGCGTGATGCTGAGCGTCTGATATAAATACAAGTTCGCCTGTATTATTAATGGTACCCCTAAAATTGAAAAATAGTTATTATCCAAATAATTCCAAGGAGGAATCACAACTTTGATTTTGGACCATTCTTGTTTCTCGACATCTTCCAGAACCCACAAGTCAAATTCACCAACATATACTTGATGATGCACAAAAGCTATCTTCTTGTGATAGTTCACCAATTCAGATCCACGATAAGGTAATCTACGATCGGTTAATGTAACAAGACGAATCTTTTCCAATACAACATCGAAGCAAACTATGAAAGATTCATAGCGACCAGTGTTGGACCAAACTGCGTAGTATACAACTTCATTACTACACAGCCCTTCATATCTGAAGAAGAGGATGGT
The DNA here is from genome assembly GCA_023374145.1 of Lepidium sativum. Lineage (NCBI taxonomy): Eukaryota > Viridiplantae > Streptophyta > Magnoliopsida > Brassicales > Brassicaceae > Lepidium > Lepidium sativum. Next base: position 10,167 of record JAKUCM010004411.1, on the reverse strand, counting down.
GACTGATGAGAAACTGAATTGAACGACAGCTTGTCTCCACGGATCAATGCGAACAGAATACTCGGACGAGTCAACAAATGACTCAGGTACAAATCGTTGAAATCTTTCCCTCGGATTATAAAATACCAGAGTCTTGAAAGAGAGATGAGCTTGGCAATAGATTTAGGTGACAATTTCATGAGTCTCTATGATCAGATCTCGAGGAAGAAAGACTGAGTTTTTCTCATCTAGCTATTTGTGTTCGTATAAAGAGACATTGAATTCATTAGTAAAGAATTAAGAATCAGACTGGAGGGGCTTGGTTCAACACTAGTATAAAGACTGTTTCTACATTGGAAACTACACTAAATTCCAGATAATGAACAAAACTTTCATAGCTAAGACAGGTTTCACCTTGTAGTGAGCTTCAGAGCATAAGAAGAGGAAGAGCACTACGCCCCTACTGATGACTGTGACTCTTCCGGCTCACTGCGCGGATTCTCATTGGATTGTCTAGCAGATATGACCTTGTCAAGTGTTTGATCAGGAACAGTAATCCCTGTGGTTTCCAAATCTGCAACTATGGCAATGGCTGCATCAAGTTCTCCAAGGTCCAAACACAACGTGATGATCTCATCGTACAAGGGGCTGCAATAGAAGACCACAATATTCAAATGTCATTGTTTAGAGTCAATTATAGTCGTATCCTTTAGACTAGCTTCTGTAACTGAGTTACCTGCCAAAAGAGTAGCCAAGACTGTGTGTTGTCTGCAAGATCTTTAAGAAAGCAGAAAGCATGGGAGCTCTCAAAGCAGCTCGTAATATCACCGCACAATCGCCAATCGTTGGGATTCCACCCAATTCAATCACCTACACATATTTGTTCTTACGCGTTATTAATTACTGTTGACATAATCGATCATATAAAAGGTTGTGTAATAATGCTTTAGAGGACTAAAGGGTTCTTGCCTTTGTCATGAGCACCATGGCCAACTCAACTTCCCACTCTTGTGACCATTTCCTTGGAGTTTTGTTCTTATAATCCTTCTCCCAGGTCCAACCCCAAACGTCTGCTAAAGTATACATGTCAGACACGTCAAACACTTTTCTTTCCCTCATTTCTTTGAATGCTTCAAATGGCTCCTCAGGGAACCAATCCTCATCTGCATCATCCTGATGGATATAATCGGCGTTGATAAACATTCTTAAACTCTTAAATACACGAACATGTGACCAGTTAAATCATAAACATATACATACACACCTCAAGTGTCATACGAGATGCCCTTTTCCCGCGTTTCTTTGTTCTGTTTGCTTCATCAGATTCTTTCAAGAGTTGGACACCAATCATTTGAAGATGCTTCTTAGCTTCAGCTGCCTTATTCTTCACTAAATCCTCTCCCTCTGCTCGACTCTCAGTTTCTGCAACTACTACTTCTTCCTCTTCATTATCATCATCTTCCTCATCACCTTCCTGTTCTTCCTCCTCATCATCATCCTCATCATCATCAGCTTCTTTTGCAACATCTTTACTTGTATTCTCCAACTCACCTGTAGCTACTGATTCAGTCGTTTCATTGGATACAACTGAAGTTTCAATCAAGCCTTCTCCAAGAAACCGACGTTTCCAGAACTCCGTGTCTCCTTCATGTAACTTGATTCTACATATTAATTCGTCTACTTCTTCATCAACCTATATTAAAGATGAACTTTATTGCATGCATCAATTAATCCAGAAAAATCTTTCCGCAACTGAAAGAAAAGAGCATAATTTTACCTCCTCCTCTTCTTCTTCAATTGGAGGAACCCAAAGAGGTCGACCCCGAGATTTGTTTATTCTCCTTGCCTTTTGGACACGCTGGTAAAGAACATTCCTCGTTCCATCAATTGGCAAACCCTGAGCTTCAAGTTCTTCCTTTAACTCTGATACAACCATCTTGCTTGCTGCTTTTGGCTTCAAAAGATTCTGTGCAGGACCTCTTATTATGTTCCGTAATCTCTCCATCACTCTCATGTAATCAGTTTCTGATGCTTCTCCTAGAACTGGAAGACCTTCGCTCTGTAAGACTCTCAAGAGCTTCCTGTGGTGAACTTTCCAATCTTCAAGGCATCTCTGTTTAAAGGATGTTTCAATTGGGTTTGAGTATATAAACCCAGAAGCATCGGGATCTAAAGGAGTTTTCCCTCTTCGAGGTACCCAGCGCTTGCGGTCACCAGTAAGCCCCCCTTCCTCTATGTACCTGTAAATGTTTACAAACTGCCAATCTTGTAATATCAAGATAAATAAAAAAGACAATAAATAAATAAACACTAATTTTTTTAGATATTAAAACAGATCATTAGTATATAACTTGTAAAAAGAGAGGATAGAATCAGATCCAAAAAATTGTAGTCAAACCACACAAAACTCTAGTTTTCTACCTTGCTAAATAATCAATCTCATAGCCAAGTTCAGCTTCTTCTTGCAATGGTTCAATCCATGAGCTGACTAGTGTCCGATATTTTCTGCTCATAATCATGGCTCTTGGAGGTATAGGTTGGTTATCTTTGCGCATTGCATCTAAAGCATCAATAAGCTCAACAATTCTTCCTGGTTCAAAGGTAGAGGATATCGTTTAAAGACAATAATTTACAGAGGAAACAAAAACAGAAAAAAAAAAAAAAAAAAAGCATGTCACTAGCACATTTCACAAAACCCAGCAAACGAAGGTACTAAAAGTTAATAACTTAAACATGGGAAATAGAGAACTATAACTATAAATAGTACTATATTATATTTCACAATTGTCCAGAAGGTGTTCAATATGCCTATAAGTATTTATACAGGTACAAGAGTATGCATACCTTCTCGACACAAAGCCCGGAGATATAAAGAGAGAGGATCTCCAAAGTTCCCTGCATTGTGTAAAACTACTGTTCCTCCTTCAATTCTTTTCAGAGCACGAAAATGTCTAATTGCTTCCTTCACAACACAATATTTTGTGAAACACTCAACTAAAAGCCTGAAATGGATCATTATACAGATCATATTAGAATTCTTACAATAGAACAGGTAAAAGTGCAAAGTGGGTATACGTGAGTACAAGACGGAATGAAAGAAAGATTTTCATACGCGTAAGTCTTCACGTTTGGGAGCACACGTTTGTGGTCCTCAACCATCATTCCAAGTAGTTCAGCAACATCTTGTACCCTGTGATTCATGCGACAGGCTACCTAAAACTTTGTCCACCTTTAAAATAAATGTCTGCAATTAAACCTCATGTGAATTACCTATCATATGACTCGGCTCTTGTATAAGCTTGAATTACCCAGTTATATGTATCTGTGTCGGGTCTCATAAACACTATAAAATCAAGATTATATTAAGCCATGTCAGAAGCCATCATGCAACAACTAGACCAAACAATTGAAGCAGAAACTTGCTATAGAAAAATACAAACCTTCACCATACTCCATATTTTCAAACGTAGAATAAGCTACCTCCGGAATTCCACATGTAGCCTACACAAATGTTAGCAAAGAAAAACCTATCGGATGTCAACAGAATGCTTAACATCTTCACTAGACAAAGAAGACGCACGTGAATACATTCCAAACTACCATAACAAACCTGAACACTAAGAAGACAGTTGAAATGAAAAGTTGTTGCCATTCTACCAGCTGCCTCCATTTCGTAAGAGATATCTAAGGCATTAGAATGATCTCCAGCTTTGCAATCTTCTTCAATCATCAGATCATAAAGTTGATCGGTTGCTCTCATTCCACCTCTAGCACCCTTCAAGAAAACTTCATTCGCATCTTCCAAGTGGTTAGTCCTCATAAGCTCCTCTGTAAAAAGACCACAATCCGATTATAAACGATTATTCAATAAGCAATAGATTGTAACACAGTCTTGGTAAGAGAGAATACCAACAAGAATAAGCCAAGCTTGACGAATGTCATAGTTAAGCTTTTCCATAGCGGCAAGGATCTCTAAGCCTTTGGTGGCATTTCCTTTCGAACCAAAGAGTCGAGCCAGAGCAATCATCGTTTCAGGAAGCGGACGTTGGCCTGCACCTAGCTCTTTTCTCAACGAGTGCATCTGCAATCAGCCACACACACCGAACAACGGAATTTTTTTATTTTTTCAGTTCAAACATCCAAGCACCAACTAGAAAGAGGAAAGCTTCAATTTGGATAAAACTAAAGTATAAAGCTTTCAATGTAGATTCAAGAGAGTTTTAGCACCAGCATTGAATGGTTTCTTATAGCCTCTTAATTTGAGCGGTAGAGAAGTATTTACCGCGCCTTGTTCGTCGCCGTTAAGTGCGTGAGCTACGACTAAGCCATGGAAAGAACGTGGTCCAGGGCTAAGCCCAGCAGCAATCATGTCATAGATAACCTCAGATACACCTGAAGTATCTCGATTCCTAGCTCGTTCCATAAGCTCATCCATAAAAGTGAGGCGGAGACTCCTCTCCAAAGCCGAGACGGTTTCACCACTTCCGAAAGACAAATGACCGTCATTCTCTGCTCCATCGCCGCGGTTCTGCTTCTGCTTCCTCTTCCTCCTCGGCTTCTTCTCCAGTGCAGAAATTGAGCATTGAATTGAGGAAAATCCAGCGGCTCGACGAGAAATTGGGTGGATTGAGTTGGAAAGAAACGGAGGATTGAGGAAGAAGAGAGACATTTTTCGGACCAAAAGACTGATTTTTTTTACTGGGGAATGGATAAAGTCATTTGAATTTTAGATAATTATAATCAATTAAACTTATATAAACCGATGATCATGTGCAAAACACGTGAGTATTATTTTGACGACATTCGAATTGAACCAAAATTGTAACATTACTTACCGAACCGGATTAAACCAAGCGAGATTTCCTCAATCTTAAATTGGCATTGAACCAGTGCCGTCTGTCGAATAGTGAAGCTTTGACGAGCATAATGCATGCATGCATGGCTTTGTGTTTGTAAATTTTCTTCCTTTATATATTTAAACTTTTTCTTCAAAATTTCTTTTTCAATTCAAATTACTATAATTTTAATTTATCATATGTTAGTTAAATACTGAAACAATATTAAATTTATATTATATTATTCTTGTTTCCCACATTCTTTTTTATTAAGCAGAGGTTGAAGATGCAGTGTCATGCTCAACTTATTAAAGGTTTATGACAAATTGTAATATATAATATTTAGTAAATTTTTTTTTGAACTATAGATATATTTTAGTACTAAAAAACTTCTTAAAATATTATAATAAAATATAATTATCTAACATACTTACACTTGTAAATTAAATTAACTAGCGAAATTATATAATTTATAAAAACAATATGATCCTAAAATTTAGAAAAACATTGGTGGCCTAGGAAAAATGCTCATTTGGATACACCATAGGCACGACTCTGTCAAAATCACATAGGAGCGCCTAGTGGCGAAACTAGGATATTGATCTATGAAGTCAAATTTTTTTCTTCAAAAGACAAAAATTTAATTTTAAAAAAATGTCATTACGTAAAGTTATATATACCGAAAGACAAATCATTCGTTCACTTATATAATAAAATTTTTGTATCGCTATTTCATTTGTCGTACTATATATCAAATACATGTTTTTCAATAAAACAAACTAAACGCTCACTAAAAAATATATCTCCAATACAAAATTACGCTATCAAATACTTGTTTTGTTAATACTATATATGTGGCACACTTCAATTCAATCAATTGATCAAAGTTGTGGAAGTTGAATTATTTTTGTGTGTAGTGATTTATTGTCAACTTGGAAATAAGCAAATAATGTGTAGAAAGAAAAGAAATTAGCGATTGATAAATTAGATTGAAAAAATACATGAGTTTTATTTTAATTTTATACTAGGTTAAGATGATCTTGGTTGCGTTAGAGTCAAATTAATATTTGATAGGTGTGAAATTGTTTTACAAAGGGTGTCAATTGTTAAAAAATTAATGCCTATAATATATTTTAAAAAATTTATGGGTGTCATATGACACCCCTCTTCTACATATATCTCCGATATTGGGATCGCCGACTCCAAAAAATGGACCCTCGCATCATCGTCTACAGAGGACCAGAAATTTTGACACTTAGAATCAAATGCATCATCCCACTCTAGGATGGACTCATACCATGTAAATCTTCTCCTTCGGAGAACAGACCTTCCCTAACTCATTCGAAGTTGTTTTCTCTAGGACCCGTATAATTTGGTAACAACTATACCAAATTTATAGCACTAAGCTATCAATCACTTGGTATTTTCAACATCTTCATATAATTTTAGCCAATATTGTAAGATCATAAAGAAGATAACAAAAAAGAAGATAAAGAATATCTTACTTTGGATTTGATAAGTTCTGTGGAAAAAGAAGATTACTGAAATCTAAATTCAACGGCTTATACAATCTTTAACTTAAATTGATTAAACATTGTGTTGTGTGAATACATAAGTACATATATTGATGTTGCCCTAAAAATATATAATTGTAGAATTTTCTCCTTATAACTTTATTCAAACATGTATATGTATTCCACTCTCTAAAGTTTCTACGTACTCTTTATCTTTTTTGAAAGTTCGAAATTGTTAAATATAGGCAACCAATTATTTGCACAGAATTTCAAATGTTTCGGTTTGATTGGGCAAAGTTTGGGAGCTTGAATCTAAAAAACAAAGGATTTATTCGAATATTGGTATATTACATATACACCATTGCTTCTTCAGATTTTGATTTTAATTAGATAAACAAGAAGTAATAATTATAATTTTCATAAAAGTCCATAATGACACGTCATCAATCAAGCATCGATGAGGTGGTTAATGAGAGGGAGAATCTTGGCTTTGGTTAAGGGTTTTGCCAAGCAATGGTTAAGTCCAGCCTCCATAAAAGCCTTACGCTCATCTTCATCATCAGCAAGTGACGTCACTCCGACAATCATCGACGTCACTTTCATTTCTCTTAGCTTCTTAGTTGCCTAATAATTCAAACCAACAAAGAACACAAAACGAGTGTAATCATGATGATCGAAACTAGTAAACAATGTCTCTGTAGCTACGATTTTAAAATAGTCATGAAAAATAATCGAATTAAAAACCATGAACTATTTACAAATTTTTCCAGCAAAACGATTGAAATGTATATTTCGTAAAAGAAGTTCAAGATTATGAATTTTACCGAAGCTCCATCTCTTATTGGCATTTCCTTATCCATAAGGATAAGATCAAAAGATGCACCACCATCACGGTGAAGGATCACAGCTTCCTCACCATTTTTCGCCGTCTGAGAAGTTCCTCCGATCATTTTGATGATACTCTCGTTAAGTTTACGGTTTAATGAATCATCATCGACGATCAACACGTTAAATGTCTTCTTCATTTCTGTTGCCATCTTCACTTGGTTTGTATTGAAAACCTCCAAGAAACAAGAAAAAATAAGTAAGTTAAAACGATAGATCGAACTAAACAATATCGAAGTTCACGTGTGAGTGTTGTTTGTTTTGGATTCTGAAAGTGTCTTACGATTTTGGATTCTAAAGAAGATTGTGAACTGTGTTCTAAGAATGTGGACGTTGATCGAAATTTATAGGCAAGAAAAGAAAGCCTTTCTTTACACATCATAAAGAAAAGAATCTTTTAACTTAACATAAATTTGGCTGACATTATGTACATTGTTCTAATTGAGCTATTTAACAAACAAATATGAGACTAGTTCCTGACAAAATTTAACATCTTGATTATAATCGGATTCTATCTTCTTTTTATTTATTTTGCCTATATCTATATTACTCAAAACGGTTTCACTAGTTAAAAAAAAAAGGATTCACATTTATAAACGTAATTTTGTTCATATTGTTAAAAAACCTAAATAATCAAGTTTAGATACTTTCAAGACCGACTGAAAAGGGTGGTCAAACAGTGCTACTGTTTCGAATCCATAAAAGATGTTCAATTATTTTAACAAATAGGCCTATAAAAATTTCTTTTAGAAAGGATTCATGGAAAAAGCCCAAATATTTTTGTAGATATTATAGATTAAAAAAAAATTCATAAAATTTTGTGTATATAAAAAAAAAAGTATATTAACTTATATAAAATATGAGGAAACTAAAGGCGATTAGGGTTCCTAAGAAAAGTGTGGCGGACACTACAAAAATACATATTGTTTACCACTCCAAATTTCGTCCTTAATTTGTTGTTACCTCCCTTTACAATACATTAGGGACGAAGTCTGTTTCGTCGTTTCCTGATCGTCGTAACAAACAAAGCGTTGTGAAATCGTTGTAAAAGTTAACAATTCACAGATTTCGATGTTAGCGCATCATAAAGGTGGTGTTGTAACGTTGTAAAATATGGGACGCGTTGTAATATCGATATTAACAAAAACGGTGTGAAGGGGTTGTAAACTTTGCAAGTAATTAACATCGCTATGTTTACAACGGTTTTACAACTCTTAGAGTTAACAACGAATTAGAGACAACTTATTTTACAACTAATTAGGGACGAAAAACTTTACAACTAATTAGGGACGAAATACTTTACAACTAATTAGGGACGTAACACTTTACAACATCCGAGACGTCTATTTACGTCGAATTAATGACGTTTTTTGCCAACGAAATAAGGACAAAAAATTATTCTTTTAATGAAAATATTTATATAAATTTTGTAATTTAATAATTTTAGGAATTGAATTATTTTAATAAAATTTGATTTTAAAATATTTTAATAAAATTATTAGAATTACAAAATATTTATTGTAGAAGTTTATTAAACATATCCGTACTATGCTCGTCTTGATCTTCAGTCACTCGTTGGTTTAAATCAACATTTTCTGAAGTCTGGATCTCGAGGTTGCGACGTCTACGCTCCAATGCCTCTGTTGCATGGGGAAAGCTGAGTTTGACGCTCTTGAACCGCAGATTCAACCTGACTGTGTAGCCTCTCACATCGAGGATCTACAATGCAATTAAAAATAATTATCAAATCTATAATAACATATATTTCATAATAAAATCTTAATTCCACCGAAAATTCTAAATTCCATATATCTAAATCTCTAAAAACTAAGTAATTTCTAAGTAAAAAAAAACTAGAGAGAAGGTAGAGAAGAATTACCTTAGAGAGAGAAGGAAAATTAAGAAATGAGCAAGGAACTTTCATCTTTCGTGATGTTTATATAAGGAGTAGAAGGCGTTGTAAACGCGTTGGGAAGTTTCATTTCGTCGTAAAATAGTTGGTAAATTAGGTTCTAATTTACAATGAAAACCTTGTAAAGGCGTTGGGAAGTACTTTTTCGTCGTAAACGAGTTGGTAAATTAGGTTCTAATTTACAACGAAAGACTTGTAAAGGCGTTGGGAAATTATGTTCTAATTTACAAAGAAACCCTTGTAAAGGTGTTGATAAACACTAAACTGACATTTTTTTAAATAAATTTTCGTCGTAAAGGAGTTGGTACATGTTTACAACGAGTTATAACTGTGTATACAGGTTGACTATGATGATCCATTTTTTATCCACCATTGTTTCATGATTTGATTCAAGGTCCAATTGTTAAGATAACAACTACACCTATGTATTTCACCAGATGATACAAATTTCATACATTTGAGTACGATAAAAGGCGTGCAACCGCCAATTGGAGAGTATGTGTGAAGGGTGAAACCGATTTCTATGGGATCTTGCAAGAAATTATTGAAGTGGAATTTGTAGGATTAATTGGACTGAACCAGATAAAGCTACAAAGCTAGTTGTAAATTTACAATCTAGTTTACCACGAGGATCGTGACAAATTTGATGAAAGTGATGATCCCAGTAGTGGAAATGATAGTAATGGTAAAAGATCATATTGACTTCATTTTTAATATATATAAACATGTTAATTAATAATGTATCAAGAATGAACAATCTATATATATTGTATTAAGATATATATATATATATATATATATATATAACCGTTGGAAACATATATAATAATCAAAAACATATATAGAAAATTTTTAACATATTGTCATCAGATTTTTTTTTTCAACCATCTACTTTACGACGAATTTTTTTTTAAAAGAAAATTCTTTTTACCAACTCTTCTACCTTGTTCATAAACTTCTTTGTCACAATTCCAGTGGCATCTCTATGCATATACATCCACTTCCGTTGCTCGTATATACCACTATCTCTATGCTTAATTGT
>JAKUCM010004410.1:0-13212 GCA_023374145.1 Lepidium sativum | reverse complement strand
GTAGTCATATAATTCCGTATAATAATGTTTAGAGATTAAATTATAAATTAGTCAACAAACTTTTTTTTAACAATACCATCATCATATTATAAAAGACATCATACGGGTGGCAAAAAATTTGTAAAATAACAATCATAAACAAATTTTATAATATTACGAGCCAAACTATTATCTACATAGTTTAAAGTTTTAGCAATTAAATAAAAATAAAATATAAAGAAAATTTTGAAGTTGACTTTATTTTTAAAATTTTATGGATCTAATTTGATAAAAAAAAATATTTTAGTAAATAATATGATATGGGTTACATGTATGACTTTTTTTGTCAACGGTAGATTATATTGGACCACAACTAACCGGCCTAATAGCTAAATTCTTACATAAGGTGAAGAGATTCGATCTCTGGTTGTACAAATGAACTGTTAAATAGATTTACCGTCGACCACTAGATTATAAGCTATTTGCGGTTATATATATGACTTTACGAATCGAATTTCGGAAGGAAATATTGCATATGTGGATATTATAAAATACTAAAAATTTGGAAAAACATACAAAATAAATTTTCCATAAGAAAATACTATATAATGAAATAGAAGAAGTATAAAATCTGGCGGTGATAAAGTAGTTTACAATACTAATCCAACCATTTGACTTCTTCAAAAGTTAAGTGTGGACATACCAACTTTTATATTATAAATTTATAACTATATTCATAGTCTTGTCGACAATTTTATAACATAGATTAAAAAAGCAAATAATTAGGTCTATAAATATACATACAAAAACACAACACGAGTCTTTTAACATATTTTGTGGTAAATGAGAGTCAAATTATTAATGGAGAAAGTACTTATCTCTTTCTTCTTCTTCTTCATCTTCTTTCTCGCCGGAAAATCCGTAGCTAAAGTCTCTCACGACGGCGACGACAATAATGTGACGGCTTTGTTTATCTTTGGAGACTCATTTTTGGATGCAGGAAACAATAATTACATAAATACCTCTACACTTGACCAAGCTAATTTTCCACCTTATGGTCAATCATTCTTTGGCCTCCCTACCGGAAGATTCTCCGATGGTCGTCTCATTTCTGATTTCATCGGTGAGAACTAAGTTACTATTGCTCTTTTTGTCTGTTATCGATAAAATTCGATCTATAGTCTTATCTTAAACTCTTTGTTAGCAAAACTACGTAAATTTTAATAGTATAATCATTTAACCACTTGACCAAACACTTTGATTTTATTATTACTTTAATGATAGCGGAATATGCGAATTTGCCGTTAATTCCGCCGTATTTGGAACCGGGAAATGATCAAAAGAAGCTTTACGGCGTCAACTTTGCTTCTGCCGGTGCTGGTGCTCTTGTTGAAACATTTCAAGGTTTTGTAAGTTACTTATCTTTTGTTTAATTATTTGGTGTTTTTCCCTTCTTTTTTTTGTCAATATTTGGCCACAAATGGCCGACTCATTAGCCAAGTTCTTGTAAATACAAGCGGAAAACTTGATCTGAGGATATGCAAGTGTGCATGCCTCTTATGGCCTTACCACCTACCATTAGACTAAATGTCACGTGTTTTTCCCCCTTAAATATTGCATTATACGTTTTCCATTACAAATTAAAAATTACTTAATTTGATATTTGTAACTAAACATATACTTTTAATCTATATAGTAATTATTTAACCAATTAAAAATTAATCTTTATAATATAAATGAGCAAAAAACTAAAAAAATATAATAAATATTGTATTAGAAGTTGAATACATCAATAATTTGAAATCATTTTTCTCTCTAAAACATCATATATTTTGGAACTGAGACGTATTATTGTCTTTTTTTTTACAACAGATATATTATTGTCTAGTAAATAGATATAATTTGAGTGGAAAATAAACAACAACAACAACAGATAGTCGCAAAATTTTAGTGGAATTCAACTCTATGTAGTCGCAAAATTTTGTGTAGTTAGATTTTAAATTTTTTTTTGTCAACATTTAGAATTTAATCGGTAGATTAAATTTTGTTGATTTAATTGTTGAAAAAATAATTTAATTGAGTTTCATTTGATTAATGCAGTAAGCCCACAAGTTTAGTTTTATATACTTAAATTGTTGATTATATGATTGCTTATGGAAGTGCGTTTGTAGTTTTGACCCGATTATTATGGCTAAATTAATTGAAGAATCTGCTTTGATACACATTTTTTTGGACCCACTTAGAATTTGTTTTGTTTATTTTATCACACGCTTTATATAAATAATATAAAAAGAATATCTTTTTAATATTACTTAATTAGAAAATGTGTACTACTTAGTTACTTATTCAGGACAGTTGAAGATTTTTAAATTTACTTGACCAAAAAGAAAAGATTTTTAAATTTAAAGTTACATTAGATATCAAATTATTCTACGTCTGGTGGTCTGGATGATCCAATTAATAATTTGATATCAATGTTCGATTCATACTCACTACATTATTATAGCTTAAAAAGAAAAAAATTTAGGAATGATTTTTATGTTACGGATTGGGTATTGTCAATCCAATGTTGATAAAAAAATTGCGGTTAGGTCAGAGGTATTATTCAATGTTAAATCATGACCAAGTCTTAATAATTGTAAGGTGATAAATTTGAGAACACAATTGGATCATTACAAGAAAGTGGAGAAATTGTGGAGGACAAAATTTGGTAAAGAAGAAAGTAAGAAGAGAATCTCAAGAGCTGTCCATTTGATAAGCATTGGTACTAATGACTACTCGAGTCTTTTCTTGACAAATCAATCTCTTTCCATTTCAATGTCTCAACATGTTGACATAGTCATTGGTAATTTGACTACCTTCCTTCATGTAAGTTCTTCTTCTTCATCATCATCTATAATAATTAGGACCGGCTCAAACATTTTATTGTTTCAGATAAGATTACATTCATTGTTTTGTAATGTATATGGTTTTAACAGAAGATCTACGAGATTGGAGGACGCAAATTCGGATTCTTGAATGTACCAGATTTGGGTTGTTTTCCGGGCTTACGGATACTACAACCGCAAGGTGATGCTTGCTTAAGAGATGCTTCAAGATTAGCAAATATGCATAACAAAGCTCTAGCAAATCTCTTGTTTAAGATGCAAAGAGAAGTCAAAGGCTTCAAGTTTTCCCTCTTTGACATGAACAAAAGCCTTAGACTCAGAATGAAACATCCTTCTAAATTTGGTAAGTGGCCTAAAAGAGCCCATTAAATTATATTCTTCATTTATTAAGACCCTTTCTTGTGTGACATACATAGGCTTCAAAGAAGGACTAGAAGCATGTTGTGGAACAGGGAAGTGGAGAGGAGTATTCAGTTGTGGAGGAAAAAGAACAGTGAAGGAATATAAATTATGTGAGAATCCAAAAGATTATATATTTTGGGATTCACTTCATCTAACACAAAATACTTATAACCAGTTTGCAAAATTGATTTGGAATGGTGGCCATTTGTCAGATTCTCTAGTTGTTGGTCCATACAACATAAATAAATTGTTTGAGATTCCTTGATTTTAAATGTATTAAACTAAAATACATGTGGATTTTATGTTCATTTGACGACACTTTATTGTTCATTTATGGAAAGATTCAAAACAAATGTGATGCCATATCTTTGGCTATCTATTACATATATATTTGTTGAGATAAATATATTAATTTTCAAAAAGTTCAAAAATATATATAAATAAGATAACATAAAATTATTTGTAACTACATGTAATATATATATAGTTTGTTTTATCATTTATTGTTGTAGATAGTAATCTAAGAAATTTATCCAATAAAATGAAGAGACCTATTCAAATGTTAGACTTTTTGAAAGAAGTTGAGAAGTTTTATCTCAACTAATGGATTGATCATTGAATATTGCAGAAAATTCAGATTGAGTGAATTGAGTATAGAAAATTGATTAGAAAATATGGTTTTGAAATTTTTGTTAATGATTTTTTTAGGAAAAAAAAGGAAGAAGAAACTTGTTTAGGACATATTATATATATATATATATATAATTAATTGACCAAATGCACAATTTATTGTCATAAGTCTATATATTTCTATGGATTAAAACAAATTATTTTCACCGTGTCACGCCATTAATTGAGTTTGGCACGACTCTTACACCGTCATTGACAAAACAACATTTGGAATATGAATTTTCCAAAGTGGGAAAAAAATTTGACCACTTGCTTCTATATAAACAAAATAGATCAATTACAATAACACCAAAAACACAACATTTAAACATGAAAAGCTCTAGATTATATTCGATCTTCTTCTTTATTTACACAATAACTCTATTGAGTGAGTCGATCATCTGCAAAGATAACAACAATCTTATTACAAACCAAGCCGCTTTGTTCGTGTTTGGAGATTCTCTGTTTGATGCCGGAAACAACATCTATATCGATACGTTCTCAAGATACAAGTCTAATCTTTGGCCTTATGGTCGAACAACATTCAAAGTTCCTACCGGACGAATTTCCGATGGGCGCTTGATTCCTGATTTTATTGGTAAACACTATTATGTAAACTCTTGGATTGGTTTAGTGAAAAAAAATATAAACTCTTGGAATGATTATATTTTTTCCGGCTAATTTTTATTGGCTATTTCAACTAACTACGAACTATTGATATGGCAGCGGAGTACGCAGGATTACCATTGATCCCACCAAATCTACAACCAAGCAATAGTAGAAACCAATTTACCTATGGGGTAAATTTCGCTTCGGGCGGCGCCGGAGCTTTGGTTGAATCCTTTTCCGGATGGGTACAAAATTCTGGAATTACGATTTTTTGTTAATTTATGACGGTGTTTTTTTTTTGTCAACGGCAAATTATATTGGACCACAACTGGCCGATCTAATAGTCAAATTCCTACATAATGTAGGCGGAGAGACTCGATCCCTGGTTATGCAAATGAGTGTCACTTACTGTCAGCCACTAGATTAAGAGCCATTTACTTATGACGGTGTTTTTAAGTCATAAGTTCATTTATAAATATACTAATTAAACTAAATATTTAATTTGGGACAAAAAATTTAATATTTTATAGTGATTATTAATTTATCTTGCTATTTTATAGAGGTGTAAATGTATATGTAAGACGATTATCTATAATTTTAAACGTTTTACCATTTTCATTTTCCTTTCAACATTCAGGTTATAAGTTTGGAAACACAAATAAATAATTTCAAGAAAGTTGAAATGAGGTTGAAATCGGAGTTCGGAGATTCAGAGGCGAAGAAAATATTAACAAGAGCTGTTTATCTATTTCAAATTGGAGCCAACGACTATATTTATCGCTTACTTGGGAATTCTTCAGCTTCTTCAGCTTTTCAATCTCTCTCCAAAGAACAATTCTTCGATATTGTTGTTGGTAACATAACAATGGCAGTCGAGGTAAATACAAAATAATAAACATTTCTCTATAACCACGAATATGGCAGCTACGTAAATATCCACGAAAATTCATATGAAAAAGTCATGACCATATAGTTACAGCACTAGCTATAGAAATGCTAGATCGTGGCTATAGAAATTTTATTACTGGTTTTTTTTGTCAACGGTAAATTATATTGGGCCACAACTGGCCGATTCAGTAACTAAATTTTTAGGCGGAAGACTTGATCCCTAGTTGTGCAAATGAAATGACTTAAATAGACTTATTACCTGCCACCAGGCTAAGAACCATTTGCTTTCGTTACTGTTTCATAAATTTTCATAAATGCTAGATCGTGGCTATAGAAAATTTTTTCTTACTAGCAAAGATTCATCTTACATACTACTGTTTTATGTTCTTATTTGTCTGAAAATGTGAGATTATGTTTCTGTTCTTAGGAAGTGTATAAAATTGGAGGAAGAAAGTTTGGATTCTTGAATTTGGGAGCATATGATTGTGCACCAGCTTCATTGGTTCTCGACCAAACTAAGATAGGATCTTGTTATGAACCACTCACTGAGCTTATCAATTTTCATAATGAAAGATTTCCTAATGTGCTAAGAAGATTAGAGCGTAACCTATCAGGATTCAAATACTCCCTCTATGATTATCACACTTCTTTCTTGAAAAGAATCAATAATCCTTCAAAATATGGTAAGTAAAAAACTCACTTTACATTCATATACATTAGATTTTCAAAATTTTAATAACATATTTAGATTCTTCTTCACGAAAGTTTCGATTCCAAATATTTTTTCTTATAATTTTGATAAACTAATAGTAGTGACAGAGTTATACTTCCCCTGTTCTTTATTAGTTGATGTTTTAAAATTTCTATGCAAAATTTATTGCATTTATTGTATTTTTGACTTTTTAATTTTACAGATTGATTTGTGATTGGTTAAAATATTTTGGAATTTGTGATAAACTATATCTTGCTTGAAAAAATAAAACAATTAATGATTTCTTAATATGTGTGAAATACCTAAAACATCAAGTATAAAAAACAGAGAAAGTATATATTATTCTCCTTGATCTTTAAAGATTGATTTTTAATGTATTTTTCATTGTTTCTTACATATTAAAAAATGTCTAGAAAATTAGTGTAGAGTTATAGAAACTTGTGTAATACCGATTTTTCTAAGAAACAATCAAAAATGTTTAGAAAATCGATCATTAATGAAGGGAGGAAGCTATTAGTGTAGAGTTATGGAAACTTGTATAATACAAAAATTTATACATTTATCAATAACTATTAAAATCTTTTCTTAATGTGTGACTTTTTCGAAAGATCTATTAATAAGAAAATAATTATATCTTCGTGGTTTGATTTGCATATTTTAGAGTTGAAAGTTAAAACTACAAAACATGGAAAGTTATTTTTCAGTCAAAACCATTTGGTAATAACATGTAATTATGCTGGAGATTTTTCTTTTTTCTTTCTCAACTATTAGATCAATAAGATTTAATCCAAAATTTAGTTCAACCTTTTAAATTTTTTTTAATCTGTAAAATTGGTAGAAAGGAAAAATCGAATCCTAGATGTTATTGTTATTAGTTGGATTATTGTAACCACCAGAATAAGAAGAACTCGGCTATTAAAAATATTTAAATTTGATTTTTTGTTTGTTTTGTTTGAAGGGTTCAGAGAAGGGAATAAAGCATGTTGTGGAAGTGGACCATTAAGAGGAATTAATACATGTGGAAATCGAGTTTTGGAACCAACACAAGATTACGAATTATGTGAAAATGTAACAGATTACATATTTTTCGATTCATCTCATATGACGGAGAAGGCTCATCAACAATTTGCAGAGCTCATTTGGAATGGAACATCTGATGTCACTGGACCTTATAATCTCAAAAACTTATTTGAAATGAATTAGATTTCGTGGATATATAAGTGCAAGAATAACAGAAGTCTTGTTGTCTATATTTGTCACTCCTTGTGTACGAATAATAAGTTATTTTAGGATTCTATATGATAATAATGATTTTCGAAAGAATCCATACCAATCGTTACACAGTCTGATTTATGATACTGATTTTCATTTCCCTATCAAACGTGGCATGCAACATAAATTCGTGTAATATATATTCCTTCTGTTTTTTTATACTTGATGTTTTAGGTATTTCACACATATTAAAAAAATCGGTAAATTATTTCAGATTTCTTGATTATGAATGTTTCATGTCTTTGGCTACTCCAATCTTCCACAGATTTTTTTTTTTTAAACCAGGATTTTTAGTCATAATCCTTTCCCTAGACCTGAGACCAACAGTTTCTAATAATATATAAATAGCATAAAATATTATTTCCACCGTAGATAAAGCTAACAAGACAACATAATCAACTGAATTTAAATAATTAGCTCACCACATCAAAAAAGGCTTTCTCCCAGAGTTCTGGCTTTGGTATATTATAACCCTAAAGTAAAATTCAATAGAATGATGAAAATAACATTTTTCTCACAACGATTTAATCGAATATGACAAAGATTAGAAACATATTCCTATAAAGAGAAAAATAAAAAAGTGAAAACAAAAGCAATGAATTTTTAAAACCAAATTAGCCCAGGAGGGAGAGAAATACGATCATAATATTACAGAATATCATCCTTTATCAGAAGTTGGAAAAAATCTTCTCCGCTATATATAAGATATGGATCTATCTATTTATTGTTTATTATTTTTGAGTTGGAAGACCATAGTTTTATTAAACGCATAATCTAATACATAGAACACCGATTTAGCCGCTAATTTTTTAGAAACTATAATCCAAGAGAATAGTCGACTCACTACAAGAAAAAAGGTCATTTGCTAGGGAAATTTGCGACACCAAAATGGTGTCGCAAAAATGCTATGCCATTGCGACACCCATGCGAGGCCAAAGTGGGCATCGCAATGGCCTAGCAAACTTGCGATGCCGAAAAAATATCGCAAGTTTGCGACGTCATTGCGAGTCTTTTGCGACACTTATGCGAGACCTGTACAAATGTCGCAAACCCATTGCAAACTTGCGACGTTTTCGCGAGACATGTTCTCCATCGCAGGTTTGCTAGATATTTGCGTGGTTTCTGCGTGTGCATTTAGCGACATCGCAAATCCGTAGCAGACCTTTTGAATTTTCCTATAAATATCCCCACATGACATTGTTTATTTACACCAAACAATAATTAATAAGAGAGATAATCTAGAGAGAGAAATTTGTGTGTGCAAAAAAATTTAAATAAATTACGATTCGGGAAATAATGACGTCGGAACATGAAGTGTTCACTTTACGACGATGGATGTATAACAGAAGGGATATGGAGACTGGAGAAGTGATGAAGGAGTTCAGAGATGGGTTGCGGGCATTTATAAATCAGGCGGCAAATAACCCACATACTCCAAATGATGGTAACATTTTTTGTCCATGTTTAAAGTGCGGGAACAAGAAATATTTGAATATCGATATGGTAAAAAGACACGTTTATAATAGAAGATTTACTCCAAACTATTATGTCTGGTTTTCGCATGGGGAAGGATATAGTATGGGTGGTGAAAGTAGTAATATGGGTGCTCGTGGTAATGATCTAGGGAGTCAAAAATATGCTAATAACAACTATGGTGGTAGTATGTTTGAAAACTACGCTCATCTACAAGGAAATATGTCACATGATATGGTTACAGATGCATATCATGGGTATTTTCCTGGTGTTGTTGAAAATATTACGGAAGAACCTAACCCGGAAGCAAAACAATTTTATGATATGCTAGATGCTGCTAATCAACCCATCTATGAGGGACGTAGAGATGGTTTATCTAAGGGAGAATATTTGGAACAGGTTCTCTTGGGTCCAAGATTGAGCAGTGTATCTCACCAGAAGGATTCTCCCAGTCATCTGCGGCAACCAGTGACCTGCGGCAAATTGTCGACCGTCAGACCCAAGAGTTGGATCGGACAAACACCGAGCTTGCCAAAGCTAAGAAGAAGATCACGACCTATGATCGTTTGTGGTCTATACTCGCCAAGAAGGATCCAGAGCTAGCTGATGCATTTGCCGAAATCAACGCTGCAGACGAAGACACCGGATCCGGGTCGGGAAATTTAGACCGCTCACAAGATTTCTGACTTATCAAAAACATTTTGTAATTTATTTTATTTAAAAATATTTTTAATTTGAAAAAAACTTTTTTAATTTTAATTTATTATTTAAAATATTTAAAATATATTTTTTTAAATTTTTAATAAATTATAAAGGCGTCGCAAAGAAGTCGCAGGACCGGTTATCGCAAAAGCGTCGCAGGACGCGCCCTTGCAAGAAAGTCGCAGGCCTGGCTCCCGCAAGGCCCTCGCATGGCCCGCCCTTGCAAGGGAGTCGCAGTCTTTGCTAGGCCGTTGCGACACGATGTTATGCTAGGCCTTTGCGACGTTTTCTTTCCCTCGCAAGGTTTGCGACGTCTATGCTACGAATCTATGTTTGCGACACGCAAATTGCGACATTTATGTTGCCATCGCAAGGACGTTTCCTTTCGCCTATTGTGACAACCTTGCAATGCCTTTTGCCATCGCAAAAGGCGTGTTTTCTTGTAATGACTCGTTTTGAATGTTGCAGTCGGATACAGTGAGACCATCTTCGAGTATCCTGCCATTATAGATCAGCATCTGCTTGTTCACTGGGATTCCTTCTTTTTCCTGGATCTTGGCCTTGACGAGTTCGATGGAGTCTAAGCCTTCAACCTCTAACCTGAAAACATTCAAAATAACTCTACCGTGACAAATATGCTCACTTTGACGTGTTGGTTCTTGAACATTTGGAAGGATTGGTTCTTCGTCTTCTTCGTCAACTTTGATGTGAATAGGTTTGGAGCTATCGACCTCTAGGTTGATCCTTGTTTTTCCATCGATAGTCTTGATAGAATTCTGCATTTTACAAACCTACTCACAAGAACCAAAGTAATAAATAATTTATTACTACAAAATAGAGTGTTAAAACAAATTCGACGTAACTCTTACTCTGAATCTCTTAGGGTTTATATTAACGAATCACTAGTAGGTAAGGGAATTTGTTTATTCAACAATTTCCAATACTTATTTCATTTACTATTTTGACGGCTTTTCGAAAACGTCTTTTTGACTCAGCTTTAAACGTGTTGTGCATGCCTCTTCGATTTTCGAAATTCGTATCTTTAAAGAAGGTACTAACTGAAAAATGGTATCTTTAAAGCGAAGTTGACCACCATGAAGACATGAAGACAAAACTAAAGAGAATAATCAAAGGAATAAGTTTTGAACATTCAAATTTAACGTCAAACACACAATTCAGAAAGATGACAAAGACTAAAGTACATAAACTAAAACAAACAAAACATCTTGCAACTTTAAACCAAATTAGCCGCCGACGAGACGTAGTGTCAAATCAATGATCGAGTTTTTCTGAATGTTGCAGTCGAAAAGAGTCCAATCATCTTCGAGCTGCTTACCTGCATGGATTAGCCTCTGCTGGTCTATTGGGATGCCTTCTCTGTCCTGGATCTTGGCCTTGATGTTTTCGATGGTGTCCATGCTTTCCACCTCCAAGCTAAAGCTTTTTACTATCAGTGTTTTGACAAGTACTACGAAATTTTGGTAGACTTTTTTACGACGAACGTTCGGTTGAACATTTTGACGGTTTGGTTCTCGGACATTGTGACGTGTTGGTTCTTCGACATTTGAAGAGTTTGGTTTTAGAACATTTTGACTGGTTGATTCTCGGACATTTTGACCTGTTGGTTCTTCGACATTTGAAGATGTTGGTTTTTGAACATTTTGACTGGTTGGTTCATCGTCGATTTTGATGTCAACAGGTTTGGAGCTATCAACCTCTATGGTGATCCTTGTTTTTCCATCGACAGTCTTGATAGAAATCTGCATTCTACAAAAGAGAGTTTTGAAAATGTTTGAGCAATATTGTAGTATGAGACCAAAGTAGACACAACTCTATATAGATATTTATTTGGTTAACAATTTTCCAATACTTATTTTAATTATTCTTGATTTTACGGCTTTTCGAATACGTCTTTCTGACACAGCTGTAATCAAGTGGCGCATGCTTCTTCGATTTCTTTTCCAAATTTAGTTTTCCCAAATTCGTCAGAAAATCATTTAAGATGACTTGAAATGTTAATAAGAACACGTCATAAATAGGTTTTAATTTTTAAACTTTAAAGTGTTAACAAGTGTCATTTTTTTATTGTGAGCTAAACTTTGAACAAGACGTGATCATATATTTTTATACAACCTCATAAACAATCTTATCATTTATGACTAAAACATAATCGAAGAAAATAAAAAAGTTTGCGTGACTAGTAAGTACACATTAGTCGAAACTCACAACATAAATGATACATTTAAGATAGATTATTTGCATCTAATATAAACAATACAGATCAATCACGTTAATCACAATATTAAAACTTCAAAATATTACATGTCAAAATTAGAGTTAAATTAAATGAAATATAAAGTTTAATCTCAATATTTAAAAATCGAACAATTATATTTCTTTTAGTTGTAAATTTTATAATAACAAAAGAATTCATAACAAAAAAAAATATAAATGACTTAAATATCAAAAATCATTTTTCATAATTTTTCATTATTTTTATGTTGAATATTTGGCTATAAACAAAGTGATTCATCTTCTCATTTGAAAAATAATATACATAAACAATAACAATTTTTTGGTGAAACAACTATAAGAGCACAATCATTTCGATCTCCTTCTCTGCTATTTTTAAGTTTGAGAATACAATATAGTTCTAGAGTTCGTTATAGTATGTTCTTAGGTTGTGCAAGACATAATAATTATAATTGTATTATGGAATTCGTAACACTATATATCTGTCATACTACATGGCCCACATGGCTAATTACTCTCATCTTTCTTCATTTAGACCGATGGATGTGCTTAACTAAGGTTTTTTAATGTTATTAAAATAAAAAATAAAAAAAATATTAAAAATTATGAGAGAAAGAAAATGTTTTCAAAAAAAAATTATTAGAAATGGTTCTTAACAAATCTTATACTATTATTGGACAATTTATTTTAAAATTTAAATAAGAATTAAATAATTATAAAAAATATTATTAATTTATTATTTATAAACTTAAATTAAAACACTCAATATTCTTCGACCTATCTATTTTTTTAGTACACTTTTGATTTTTTATTTGGTGCCATTACAAAAAAAGTTTAAGGTCAAAATTATCTTTCTTGCCTTCAAACCAGGGCACACATAATCATGTAAATGGCCAAGACATTTTTGATAATTATGTTTTCATCCAAGACATTTTTGATAAAATTCTCTAAAATAAATCCTATACATAAACTCGATATGTTCTTATCCTGAATATAAATGTCTTGTTTCGAGAATCACAACCACAAAATTGTAAAATTCTTTCACAGTTGAAAATAAATACTCTAACGAACCATTTATGATAGAAGAGTAGAATGAAAAATTTATAATTCATATGTAAATTATTTAATTTAATACTTCTTCCGTTTCATTTTAGTTGTTATTTTCATTTTCCAATGCATTTTTAAATATAAAATAACTTTATTTGCCTCGAACTAAATAAATAAAATATTAAATGATTTGAAATTCTAATAATCAATCAAAGCCATAATAGAACATTTAACTTTTTTTCTTAATATATGTGAAATATTGTACAATGACAAATAATATGAAACGAAAGAGTTTATTAATTAAAATAATGGTGAAGA
>JAKUCM010004409.1:0-52099 GCA_023374145.1 Lepidium sativum | reverse complement strand
GATTCTCTTTGTTGTTTGTTTCACAATGAGAAGTAGGGTGTTTCTTTTACATTATATAGATAATTTTGTTATTTTGAAATCCAAAAACGAATACCAGGGGACGTATTACGCCCAAGCGGGGGCTTAGACAGGGGGATCTTTTATCTCCATATATTTTTATTTTATGTACGGAAGTATTAATTTCGAAATTAAGGTTGGCTGAACAACGGGGTCTGATTACGGGAATTTCTATTGCCCGCTCGAGTCCTAAAATTTATCATTTGTTATTTGCGGATCATAGCCTTTTTTTCTGCAAGGCTACAAGAGATGAACTGGGTCAAATATTACAGATACTTAAGGAATATGAACGGGTATCTGGGCAACAGATTAATTTTGCCAAATCATCTATTCAATTTGGAAATGCAATTCCGGAGGAGGACAAGATGGAATTGCATCACATTCTTGGGATTAATACAGTAGGTGGGATGGGTTCCCATTTAGGGTTGCCTGAAAATATTGGTGGAGCAAAAACACGGGTATTTGCTTTTATTAGAGATCGACTACAAGACAGAATTAATAGTTGGTCGTCTAAATTTTTATCAAAAGCAGGGAAGGAAATTTTGATTAAATCAGTCCTAACAGCTCTTCCCACATATGTAATGTCATGCTACCGGCTTCCGAAAACGGTAGTTCTTAGCCTGAATGCAGCCATCACAGATTTTTGGTGGTCCAATTCAGGAACCACAAAAGGTATTCATTGGAAAAGTTGGGGAAAGGGTCTGTAAACCAAAATCCGAAGGGGGATTGGGATTCAGAGTACTGGAAGAGTTTAATTCCACTATCTTAGCGAAGCAATTATGGAGGTTCCTCTTTGCTCGCGTAATGCAGGGACGGTATTTTAAGGATCAATATCCGTTAAAGGCAAAGATGATGGCTAATCCATCATATGGATGGCAGAGTATAGCTTCGGCGCGGTCGTTAGTCCTTAAAGGGGCGATTAGGAAGATAGGGGATGGACGTCCATCAGAATCTGGAAAGATCTGTGGATTTCTGATATTACGCCAAGACCGGCAATATGTACAACATTGAACCTATTTCCAGATTTAACGGTGGACCAGTTTATTGATCAGAATACACGGTCTTGGAAGGAGATATTAGTACGTCAATAATTTAATGGGACTGATGCTCAACTAATCTTAGGGTTACCAATTCCTAGACGGGAACAGAAGG
Source organism: Lepidium sativum (assembly GCA_023374145.1). Lineage (NCBI taxonomy): Eukaryota > Viridiplantae > Streptophyta > Magnoliopsida > Brassicales > Brassicaceae > Lepidium > Lepidium sativum. The sequence goes on along the minus strand of JAKUCM010004409.1, from coordinate 50,890 downwards.
ATTATTGGGGTTTGCATTACTCGATCGCAGGCCGTTATTCGGTAAAAATCAGGATAACATATAGAGGAATCTAGCTCGTTTTTGGAAGTTTTCAAAATGGGACCAAACTTCCAAGCATTATTTAATAAAGTGTGGAAGCTAAATGCACCAAATAAACTATGCCACTTTATATGGCAGGCTTTATCATGGTGTATAGCAGTAAATCGGATATGTGCAATCGCGGTATAAACTGCGATATGCGGTGTGCACGCTCTGGAGCAGATAGTGAAACCATTAATCACGTCTTGTTTACCTGTCCAGTGGCTTTACAAACGTGGGCATTATCAGCTATCCCGTCACCAGTGGACCTCTTTCCAGGAGAGTCAGTCTGGTATAATTTGGATTACCTGTTTTGGAGGATACCAGAGAGGGAGGAAGTCCAGGATTTCCCTTGGGTACCCTGGAATATCTGGAAGGCGAGGAATGAACACTGCTTTTCCAATACGGATTCGGATCCTCGTCAGATTGTGGTTAAGTCCAAATTGGAGTTTGAGGAATGGATATGAGCTCGTAGGCAAATGGGTATTCCTCGAGGCAGGGATATAGCGCAAAATTTCGCAAGAAAATCGTCGTGAATTTTTCCTTCTACAACTATATCAGGATTCATAGGCTTTAGATGTTTGGTGGATGCTTCCTGGAAAATTTCGGATCCAAAAACAGGGTTAGGATAGTTCGGATTTCCAGATTCAGTAGAGGGTGTCTGTTCGGGAGCGCGGGGCATCAATCGAAGTCTTTCAGCCTTGCATGCGGAGTTTGAAGCTATTGTTTGGGCTATGGATGCTCTTTCGGCGATGCAAATCTTCGAGGTGGAACTGTCGACGGACTGCGAGACAATACTGAAGATGCTAGATGATCCATAAGATTTGCCGGCGTTTATTCCATATCAGGAGGAATTTTCCAGATTATGCTCTCTTTTTTCTCATTTTGTAATTTCGGTAATTCCTCGTTCTCTCAATCATAGGGTTGATGCTCTCGTCAGGTTTGCCAGAGAGTTCGACGTTCCTTGATTGTTTGATACTCTTTGGGGTTGCTGACAAAAAAAATTATTCGTATTTTATTTTATTGTTTTGAGAATATTCACTTTGCAAATTTTTGGTTTTTCAAATTATGGATATGTTTGATTTTGAAAAATAAAAAAATCTACAAACATATCATATCATCGATAAAGAAAAATTAGCAATGGCTGTGTTAATCTATAAAGAAATATCTTGAAAATCAAAGCTTATCAACACAGAAGAATTAATTGGTATTTTTTCTGAGATTCTAAGCGTGATTAGTTGAACATTAGTACTAATCGTCAACCAACACAACTTACGATAACAAAAATTTTAATTACAAAAAAAAAGAAAAGGATAACAACATTGAAGCAAACCTAAACTCCTAAACATAATTTTTTCTGGAATTTCTTGACAGCAAGATTTAAGGAGACAACATGAAATCTCCAGAAATTTGTTAACCCACCAAATCCATAAAGAGTACGTCCTTGTCTCTTCAAAGCATAAACAACATCCATGGAAGTGACCGTCTTCCTCCTCTCATGCTCAGTATAAGTCACAGCATCTCTAATAACATTCTCGAGAAAGATCTGCAATACTGTTCTGGTTTCTTCGTTATCAAGACTGGAATGTTATCAATACCCAATTTGGTATACCTTTCTCAACCAAATTCTGTGTTTGTTGTTCTACCAAGTCGAAGATACTCGGTTGAAACAAGTTGATGTTCAACCAAAATTAACATCAAAGAAGAGATAAATCTTAAAACACAATCCTGAAAAGAGCATATAGTGAATGAAACAAGTTGCTGCTAATCTATACGGAGAAAGCAATCAAAGGAAAGCTCATGGCTACCAAATCCCTGAAATAGCAAATGTCAGCCATTAATGAAAATTTTACCGACAACAATTCTGGTACTGCTAGCTGAAGCACAATTGGGTTGCTGTTGAATAAACATTCATATGGAGACCAATTGGTAAGTACCGGTGTGGGAATCCGGTTGATCAAATAAACTACGGCCGCAAAAGCGTAATGCCAATATATCTTTGGAACGAATCCTTGCTTGAGTAAGGTAAGCCCTGTTTCGACAATGTGACGGTGTTTCCGTTCTGAAATCTTGTTGTGTTCGGGTGTATGTGATGGTGACGTGAGATGAGAGATGCCGCTTGTCAAGAGAAATTGACGTAAGGCAATATATTCTCCACCATTGTCCGTGTAGAAGTTCTCAATCTTGACATGAAACCATGTCTCTACCAGAGATTTGAAAGCGATGAAAGTCTTTTTCACTTGGGATTTTTGGGAGAGAGGATACAACCAGGTATATCTTGTGAAATGGTCAATGAACACAACGGAATATTTGTGGTTATCAGTAGATATAAGGGGTAAGCTCCATACATCAGAAAATATGTATTGAAGGGGTTTGGAAGATACAAGAGTAGAGGATGAGAAAGACAATTTGTGAGCTTTATTGATTAAACATTCAGAACACAAAAATGTTTTATGTGAAGAAAGAGGCAACGAGAATTGAGCAATAATAGTGTTTAAAATATTAAGAGAGGGATTGCCAAGTCTTGAATGACAAGTTTGGAGAGTAGTTTTGGGTGATGGAGATGCGAAATAGGTGGTGATGGGAGAGAAATGATTCGGCCACACATACAACTCATTATCCACTTTGTCTTGGAGTAACTTGGACCCTGTGTTGAGATCCTTCACTTGAAAATGAGAAGGAAATAATTCCACATAAACTTGGTTATTATTGCATAAACGGTATACGGAGACTAAATTTTTATGCACACTTGGAACATATAACACATCTTGTAATCGTAAGTAACGAGATGGAGTTGGTAATAAGCCAGAACCCATGTGGGTAATGGGTAAACCTGTACCATCAGCAATCTGAACCTCTTCGCCACCGTTGTATGGTTGGTGTAGAGAGAGGTTGGAGAAATCTGTGGTGAGATGGTGTGTAGCTCCGGAGTCCAAGATCCAACTCTTCGGATTGTATGTGTTTGTGGCTGCGAGATTGGCTCTGGGGTTCCACATAGAATGCGGTGATGGTGACTGCAAACTGGGAGTAGCATTGCCACTGCAGAAGCTAGTTGAGGACACCGGCAAGCAATATGTCCAAAAACACAGCAGAGTTGACACTTGCCTTGGTATTCACACGTGTTATTTTGTTCTGTTTTCGATGTGCATTGTTGTGGTTGAGACCACACTTGATTTCCGCCACGAGAGCCATCACTAGAGCCTCCACAATTGTTGTTATGAGACCTGTTGTGGTTTGTTGATGAAGACTGATTGCGATAGGTTGCAGCATTGGCCGTTATGGGAAGAGATGATGCGAGGGAAGCAGCTGCATTCAACTTCAGTTCATGGTTGATTAATTTCTCATGAATTTCTGTCAATGATGGGCTTGTATCTCGTCCTTCAATCTGATCAATCACTGTTTTGTAGTCTTCACTGAGACCTTCAAGGATAAACTCCACTTTGTCTTCATGATCAGGAGGCTTACCAAGAAGTGCAAGCTGTTCAAACCGAGTTGTGAATCCCATAACATACTCGTCTATTGTTTTAGTCTCCTTGGTCCACGTTTTTAGTTGTTGACAAAACTGTTTGAGATGTCCACGACTGGGCTTTGCATAAGTGTCTTGAAGAGTTTTCCATATGTCTGTTGCTGTTTTGGTAGTGGCAAGAATTGGCTGAATAGACATGAATATGTCTCCTAAGAGAGATGAGTAGAGTAGACTGTCCTGTCTTTGCCAGAACTGATATTCTGGATTAGGTGTGACAATATTTTTTGTGGTAAGAGTAGGGACTACAGATGAGATTGAACCATCAATATATCCGGTAAGACCGTACCCTTTAAGCAGAGCACAGACCTGACGACTCCACATGAGGAAGTTGGAGGCGTTGAGTTTAGTGACGTTTCTCATATTGACATTGAGAAGAGTGGGAGTCTCACCAACTTGAATAGTTTCATGAGAGGAAGCAGGAGAGTGTTGTGCAGCCATGGATAAGATAACAGAGGCAAGATCCGAAGACAAGAGAAAGATGGCGAGAAGGAAGAGAGAGAGAAGGGAAGAGAGCGGCTGCAATTTTTAGGGATCAAGCTCTGATACCATATAGGTTAGAGAATCGATAATTATATTCATTGAATTGAGATAAATACAATATATATGATAAGAGTACCCTAATTATAATATAATCATTTACATAATTATCCCTTCCTTATATACTCTATACATAATATCTGGTATGGTGGAAGTTGGATACATTAAGCAACCAATCAAGCTTCTGTATTGTTTCTCATAAACTTTATCTGCTCCATCATCTTTACAAAACTTTTCTTTCACATTCATTGGCGTGTCAATGCACTTGCATTTCTCCATTTGAAACTTTTTGAGAATTTCTTTAGCATTTTTTTTTTCTGATGAATGAAAATTCCCTCGTCTCTTTGTAGAACTTCCTTTCCCAAAATATAAGTCATCAAACCAAGGTCTGTCATCTCAAACGTTTTGAGAATATCAGACTTGAATTCCTGCACCACCTCTTCACTACTTTATGTGACATCAACATATATAAACACCACCAAAATATTTCCATCTTTTTCTTTTACGTAGAATGTTGATTCACTTGAGCTTTTAGTGAAGCCAATCTTCTCGAAATATTCATCAATTATGCTGTACCACATTCTTGGTGCTTGCTTTAGGCCATACAAAGCTTTTTTTCAACAAATACTTTGAATCCATCTGGTTGTTATACATAAATCTCCTCCTCAAGAAAACCATTTAAGAAGGCTGATTTCACGTCCAAGTAATAAACTTTCCAAGAGTTTGTGCAGCTAGCGCAAGCATCATGTGTATCCTGTCTAATCTAGCTACCAGAGCGAACTTTTCTTAGAAGTCAACATAAATCTGACTGTAAACCTTCACGACCAACCTGGCTTTGTGTTTGTTTATCGAAGCGTCAACGTTGTATTTGTAACTATAAACCCATTTGACACCAATAAATTTTCTTCCAATTGTTCTTTCTACTAGCTCCCAAGTGCCGTCTTTTTCAGTCATCCACAACTCTTCTTTCATAGCTTCAACCCATTTGATTTCTTTTTCAGCTTCTTGATATTCAGCAGGCTCAAGAACAACAGCATTGCATCTTTCATAGATATCAGATAAGGGGCGAGTTTCTCTGACATGAGTGTCGTCAATATCGTCTTCAGTTATATGTAGGACTTGTGATGTTCTTATTCCTGGTGCTTTTACCTCTGCAGTTTGATCCTCCCAGTCCCACTGTTTCTCTTCCATAAAGATTACGTCCCTACTTAGGAGAACCTTTTTGTTTTGGGGTTGATAGATCCGGTATGCCTTAAAAGTGTTGCTGTAGCCAACAAATACACCTGAGTCTGATTTTTTATCCAGCTTATTCCTTTTTCCTGCATGCACATGTGAGAAACAGACGCATCCAAAGGTTTTCAAATTCACCAAATTTGGTTTGTATCCAAACCAAGCCTCATATGGTGTCTTCTTTTCAAGAGCTTTTGTTGGTAAGCGATTCAGCTAAAACACAATGTATTTGCAGCCTCAACCCACAGTTTCTTCGATAATTCATTCTCAAATAGAAGATACCTTGCCATTTCCATTACACTTCTGTTTTTTCTTTCGCTAACTCCATTATGTTGTGGAGTGTATCGTGTAGTGTACTGATGCTCAACTCCTTTTTCTTCACAAAACTTCGCAAATGTGTTGTTGGTGTATTCTGTTTTATTGTCAGACCTACGAATCTGCATTTTGCACTTGCTTTGGTTTTCAACCCATAATTTGAACTTCCAAAACGTATCTGCTACCTCTTCTTTGTATTTTAGAAAGTATATCCAGCAATATCTACTTAAATCATCAATAAAGAGAATATAGTACTTACTACCATTCAATGAAAGTGTACGCATAGGTCCTCCAACGTCAGTATAAACAAGCTGCAGCTTATTCTATGCTCTCATAGTCGTATGAGGAAATGGTTTTCATGTGCTGTTTCCATATTGAAAAGCACTGCAGTCATTTTGTTCTTTCTCCAGCATAGGCAGTCCTTTAACAAGATCATGTTTTTGCAAAAGCAACATGGCCTAGCCGTTTGTTGCCATAAATGGGTTGTAGTTGCTGTGCTTGGGTAAGCAACATGCTGTTCCTCCATGGGATCTAAGTAAAAACTCCTCCTCTTCATTTTCACTTTGAACATCTCACAACCTTTTGGATCTTTGATCATACAACACATGTCTTCAAAATACATCTTAAAACTTTTCTCCAACAACTGCCCAACACTGAGAAGATTTTGATCAAGTTGAGGAACGTATAATGCAGCTAGAATGTATTTTACAATCGTAGAACTCTGTATTGCAACAGTTTATTGTACTTTCACTTGTAGATATTCTCCATTTCCTATCTTGACTCTTGACAAATCCAATTTTTCAAAATTTTTGAAAGTCTCCTCATCTTTTGTCATATGTTTTGGTACACCCACTATCTATCAACCAACTTTCACTTGTCGTTTTACTTGCTTCAAAAACAAGAAGCAAGAAAGAGGTGTTCTTCATCTTCTTTGTGGTATTGGCTTCTTCTCCTTTCGGTGCCTTGCATATTTTTTCTATATAATCAAGCTGTCCGTATAGTTTGCATTTTATGCCTGGTCTCCACCAACATCTTCTTTCAGGATGTCCTGTTTTTTTGTAATGAGGACAAACTTCTCCTGATGATTTAACAGTGAGAATTTTTGAGGCCATAGAAGTCACTATTTTGGCTTGAAACGCTCCTTCCATAATTCCTTCTTGCTGCATTGTTCTTCTTTTTTCTTGAGCATTCATTGCATTAACCAATTCAACCAAAGTAATCGTAGACAGATCTTTTGTTTCCTCTAGTGAGGAGATCTTTGACTCATATCGCTCTGGTACAGAGACCAAACCTTCTCCACAATGCGTTCATTAGGAAACTCTTTTCTGAGAAGCCTCACTTTGTTCACAATACTCAGAAGCTTATTTGAGTATTCTCGGATTGTCTTTGTTCCCTTCATGCATTGCATCTCAAATTCTCGGATCAAGTTTAGAATATGCATGCTTTTGGTTCTTTCATTTCCTTGGTACTCCTTCAGATAGTCCCATATGTTTTTTGCTGACTCCAGATTCATAATTCTTGTAAAAATGTGTTCTGAAACAGTAGAGAAGAGTGTGGCTTTGGCTTTAGATTTTCTTTTCTTCTTCTCTGTATGATGTTTCAGTTGTGTCATGGTAGGATTCGCTGGAAGGGGCTGAATCTCAGAATCTTTTTCTACGGCTTCCCATAGATCGTACGATTCCAAATGAACCTTCATTCTCAATGCCCATGCCTAATAGTTCTCTCCACCACATACTGGTGGTGTGGCTGCAAAATTTGTATCTGTTTCTATGTCTAACACTCTCAAAATGTTTCACAGATCACTTAAGATAAGAGCTCTGGTACCAATTTGTCAAAGTATTCTAACTAGATATTTCTTTATTGAATTTGGATAATGAAAACTGAAAGCGTACAACAATTATTTGAAAGCAAAAGACTTAGCTAACAGTAAGAGTCTAAGTCCCAATTATAAAATTTCACAATGAAAATCTGCACTCTAGTTATGCTCCACTGATTTCAAACAGAGAAATTGATGGTTTGATGCCCGCATATTCAAACTGCTTCTTTGAGTCTATGAAACAAGAAGATCAATTATGCAACAACCAGGGACAAGTATTTGAGCACTTCGAACAACAAGGAAACAGTTATTTCTTTGGGTTTACTACAGCTTGGGGAGTGTTGAAAAGTGATTCAAATTACAATCAATGATTTCACTTACAGATTTGCTAGTTTTTATTTCTAATTAATTGGGAGTTTCAGTTTTTACTTTTAATTATTGGACATAATGAGTTCATGGGTTTAGTGGGTGCTGTCACATTTTTTGTTTCTTATAACTTCATGTTTTCTCTTTCATTTTCAGTTATCAGAGAATAAAAGATTTTCAGCAAAACTTTCTTTGTGTTCTTTGTTCTTTTCTTACTCTGTTTCTTCTAGTGTTTTTGTCTCGTAACAACATTGTGGTATCAGAGCTATGACAGCCAATAGATCGAATAAGCAAGGTAGGCAAAGGCGCTGCTTTAGATTCAGACGGCTTTGGATCCTGTCTCGGATCTCAGCGGTGAATACATCTCACAAAGCGTGGGAAATTTTGAAGCATGAGTACATGGGAGATAAGAAGGCGGTCGCTGTCAAGTCATAGACTCTTCGTCATCAATTTGAAACGCTTTTGATGAAGGAAAATGAGACAATGCAAGAATATTTGGTGAGAGTTTCTGCTGTTGTCAACCAAATGAAGTTTTATGGTGAATTCTTGTCAAATGAAATTGTTGTGAGTAAAGTTCTTAGGAGCTTAACTCCAAAGTTTGAATATGTGGTACCTGCAAGGCAAATGATATGAGTACATTTACCTTTGACACCATGATGAGCTCGTTGATTGGTCATGAGGATCGTCTTGGTAATGAGATTGAGAAAAGTGAAGCAAAAACTTTCCAAATGAAGGGAGAGTACTCTAGTCAGAAAAATGGCAGCAGTTCTAGAGCTGCAGGTAGAGGACGAGGCAGATTGGGAGGTCGTGGAGACCATGGAAGAGGCAGAGGAAGAGGTTATTATGATAACTCAAGAGGTACCAACAAAAGTGACATTCAATGTCATTATTGCAGGAAGTATGATCATAAGCAGGCCAACTGTTGGAAAAAGCAGAAAGAAGAAAAGCATGCTAGCTTTGTTGAGCAAGAAGATGAGCAGCCTTGACTTTTGTTGGCATTTAAAAGTGAGGAAACGTCCAAATCTGTGTGGTATTTGGATTGTGGTTGTTCAAATCACATGACGGGAACCAAATCGTTGTTCAAAGAGTTAGATGAGTCCTACAAGCTTAATGTGAAACTTGGAAATCACAAAGAAGTTCAAGTTGAAGGTAGTGGGGTCATGGCTGTCCAGAATGGTCATGGTAATCTCAAACTCATCTATAATGTGTATTACATTCCCGATCTACCACATAATTTGCTGAGTGTTGGTCAAATAGTGGAGAACAATTGTTTTGTTTTCTTTGATGAGGGTGTATGTATCATCAAGGATAAGAAATATGGTCTCACGTTGGCAGTTGTGAAGAAGGCATCAAACAATCTATTTCCATTGAAAATGTCTTCTGTTGAAACAAGTTCTTTGGTCGCTAAAGTTTCTGATATTTCAAAGTTGTGGCATTTTCGGTATGGTCATCTACATGAGAATGGGTTAAGGGTGCTCAATCAAAAAATATGGTCGTTGGCTTACCAAAGATTAATGCTCTTAAGTTGTGTGAAGGCTGCATATATGGAAAACAAACTCGCAGATTGTTTCGAGTAGGAAAAGCAAGGAGAGCAACTCAATGTCTTGAGATTGTTCATGCTGATTTATGTGATCCGATGCATACCGCATCTCTTGGAGGCAGCAAGTATTTTCTGATGCTGACAGATGATTACAGCAGGATGAGCTGGGTGTATTTTCTTGAATCAAAAGGATAAGCTATCGAGATGTTCAAGAAGTTCAAGGCTCTTGTTGAGAAACAAAGTGAGCAGCGAGTTAAGGTGTTACGAACTGACAGAGGAGGAGAGTTTACATCCATTGAGTTCAATCAATTCTGTGAGAAAGAAGGGATACACCATGAGCTTACTATAACATACACACCGAAGCAAAATGGTGTAGCGGAAATGAAGAACAATACTATACTGGATATGGCTAGAAGCATCCTAAAACCAAAGAATCTACCTAATCAGTTTTGGGCAGAGAGTGTGAGGACAGCAGTGTACTTGTTGAACATTACTCCTACAAGAGCAGTCTTAAGCAGAACACCATATGAAGCTTGGTGATAGGAGCCTCGGTAGGGAGGGCTTTTCTCCGGTCCGATCTTGGTGAATCCGAACTTTCGAAAATATGGATTTGGGCGGAAGTGAAGTGAGAACCACAAAGGATGGTGGTGAATCCCATGATAATCTCGAATCCGTTCAAGCCTTGGAATCCTCACAAGGATGAACTCGTCTCTCGTCTCGAATCCTCAGAGAAGAGTGGCGGCTGTGCTAACAAGAAAACATTTATCTTTATTAATTTCAAAGTGAAAAGAACAAATGCCACAAAGGAACCTTATATAGTGGTTCGATGGCTAGGGGCCTTCAATAGGCAACAGTAAAAATATCCGCAACATAAAGACAATATCAAACAAAAAAGGAAACAAGAATCCCGCAACATAAAGACGGGATCAAAAGAAAGGGAAACAAAATAAAACAATAAATATGGTCCAAAGATGGCAAGTATGTTGACACAATGTCGAAAAATATACAAACTTCTTGGACCGAACGAATCTAGACACTATCACAGGCTTAAGGAGGTGGAGCCGTGATCGTACCTGCAGTTATAGAAACGGTAAAACACATGCGTACCTGGGCCAATCCGCGGGTCACATGCGTGCGGTCTTCGGTGTAGCGGATGGAGTTACATCTCTTGTCGGTGTAGAGCTTCCCGTGATCGGGGCTGTAAGAACCTCATCTTCTTGGGGCGGCTTAAGCTGGGTTAAGTCCGTCTCGGCTATGGGCTCGATCAGGTTGAGTAGCGTGCCGATAGAGTCGATGAACTTGTCTCGGATGGCCTTGATGATCAGGAGACTATGGTCGATGGTTGGAATGCGCTGGATGGCCGCGATGATCAGGAGGCTATGGTCGATGGCCTCATCATTCCCTCCCCCTTGAGAACGATCCGGTATCGGATCGGTTTCTCCTGCATCATAAAGCGTAAGGTCTGAAACATTGAACACAGGATGTACCTTAATATGGTCAGGTAGGTCAAGGCGGTAGGCATTGTTGTTGATGCGTTCAAGTACTTTGAACGGTCCATTTCCTCGTGGTGCCAGTTTCTTGTTCAGTTTCCATTCCTTAGGAAACCTTTCAGTCCTTAGGTGCATCCAAACCCAATCTCCGGGTTGAAAGATGACTTCTCTACGTCCTTGTCCGAGTGTGCTTTGTACTTGGCTGTTTGCTTCTCGATGGTGGCCTTGACGTCTTCATGCAACTTGCGAACATACTCACTTTTGGCATCGCCATCTTGGTTGATTATCTCTGGTGGGGCCAGCGGCTTGAGATCTAAAGGAGACAAAGGCTGAAAACCATACACAACTTCAAAAGGTGAACGGTTAGTTGTGGAATGAACAGCACGGTTATATGCAAATTCTATATATGGCAATGCTTCGGGCCAGCTCCTCATGTTGGTGCCAACAGCTGCTCTAATCAGGGCTGATACAGTCCGGTTGACAACTTCGGTTTGTCCGTCCGTCTGGGGATGGCATGATGTGGAGTATTGCAAGTTGGTTCCAAGTTTTCTCCATAATGTGCGCCAAAAATGGCCGAGGAACTTTGGGTCGCGGTTGGATACAATGGTACGGGGCAGGCCATGTAGACGTACAATGTCTCGCATGAAGAGGGTCGCGATTTGAGTCGCGTCATGGCCCTTTTCACATGGCGTGAAATGTGCCATTTTGGAAAATCTATCCACCACAACTAAGATTGTATCCTTCTTTTGATATTTGGATAAGCCTACAATAAAATCCATATACAAATCTACCCAAGGGGCGTTAGAGATAGGTAATGGCATGTATAATCCATGAGGGTGTTACCTGGATTTAGCCGTGAGACATGCTATGCAACGCTTGCAATGTTTGATGACATCGTGTTTCATGTGCGGCCAGAAGAAGTGTTCCTTGAGCATGCTTAAGGTTTTCTTCACGGCAAAGTGCCCCATAAGTCCTCCTCCATGAGCTTCTGTCACTTGCATTTCTCGTAGTGATCCTTGCGGTATGCACAGCCGACGCTTCTTGAAGATGAACTCGTCGTGAATATAGAAGTCTCCATAGACTCCTTGTCCGCAAGCTTCGTGGATATCTTAGAAATCTGCATCTTCAGCATATTGAGACTTAATTGACTCAAATTCTAATACCTTAGCTTCCATTGTCGAGATGAGGGCGTGTCTCCTTGAGAGTGCATCCACTACTATGTTTTCCTTGCCCTTCTTGTACTTGATGATGTATGGGAAGGTCTCTATAAACTCGAGCCAGCGAGTATGTCTCTTCTTGAGATTGGTTTGGCCCTTTAGATGTTTCAGCGTCTCATGATCCGTGTGGATCACAAATTCCTTGGCCAAAAGGTAGTGCTGCCAAGTCTCCAAGGAGCGACCAGCGCGTAAAGCTCCTTGTCGTAGGTTGGGTAATTGAGTGTGGCTCCATTCAGTTTCTCGCTAAATAATGCCACGGGCCTTTTCCCTTGGGTTAGCACGGCGCCAATACCTACTCCTGATGCATCACACTCAACTTCAAAAGTTAGATCAAAGTTAAGTAAAGTCAATACCGGAGCTTGTGTTAAGCGATTGTTGAGCTCCTGAAAGGCGGTTTCTTGTGTAGATCCCCAATGGAAGGTTACACCCTTCTTGATGACTGCTGTGAGGGGTGCAGCCATAGTGCTAAAGTCGCGGACAAATCTCCTATAAAAACATGCCAATCCGTGAAAGCTACGGACGTGTCCGATGGTACTAGGCGTTGGCCACTCTTGAATGGCCTTGATCTTGTCTTGATCAACTCGTAAACCTGTAGATCTCACAACAAAGTCTAAAAACACTACCTCATTAGTGCAAAATGTACACTTCTTGAGATTAGCAAACAAGTCTTCCTTGCGGAGAGTGTCCAATACCATCTCAAGATGCAACACATGATTGGATAGGGTTTTGCTATAAATAAGAATGTCATCGAAGTATACAACAACAAACTTAGACATAAAGGAACGCAAAACCTGGTTCATGAGCCGCATGAAGGTACTAGGCGCATTGGTAAGACTAAAGGGCATGACAAGCCATTCGTAAAGGCCTTGCTTGGTCTTGAAGGCGGTTTTCCATTCATCACCTTCTTTCATCCTCACTTGATGATATCCGCTTTTAAGATCTATCTTGGAAAAGATGGATGCGCCACTAAGCTCATCTAGCATATCATCCAAACGTGGGATCGGATGTCGATACTTAACAGTGATGTTGTTGATAGATCTGCAGTCCACACACATTCTCCATGATCCGTCCTTCTTGGGCACCAATAGTATCGGTACAGCGCAAGGACTTAGGGATTCTCGGATGTAACCCTTGTCCATCAAGTCTCGGACTTGTTTCTCTAGCTCTCGGGACTCTTCCGGGTTCATACGGTAAGCAGGTTGGTTGGGTAAAGGTGCTCCGGGGTCTAAATCGATTTGATGCTCTATCCCTCGGATGGGTGGTAGTCCGGGTGGGATGTCCTCTGGAAAAACATCTTTAAATTGGTTCAAAAGTTACGAGACTTCGACCGGTAACTCTACCTCGTTTGTTCCTGCAACTAAACAATCCTTAAAGACCATGAGCAGCACTTGTCCAAGGTCGTTAAAGTACTTAGAGACCGTGCGGGATGAAACATAGAAATTTGAACGTTTTACCGTGGTTTCCTTGGATTGTTTCGCTTGAAGTTCACGAACTTGGGTCGGTGTGAGCGGGGCCAGCGTATACTTTTTCTTGTCGTGCACAAGAGTGTATAAGTTGGTCCGTCCGTCGTGTTGCACTTCACGGTCGAATTGCCATGGACGTCCCAAAAGGAGGTGGCTTGCTTGCATCGGTACCACGTCGCAGACAACTTGATCGTGGTATCGACCAACACTGAACGGGATGGTGACTCGTTCGTCCACACTTACTTCTGACTTGTCATTCAACCATCGCAGCTTGTACGGTTGTGGGTGCTTGATGTGTGGAAGCTTCAGCTTATCGACCATGTACCTACTTACCACGTTAGTACAAGAACCACCATCAACGATCAAGTTATATACCTTGGTGTTGATAGTATAACGGGTGTGGAAGATTTTTTCCCGTTGCATCAACTCCTCGTTGTCCACATTGGTGCTAAGGACTCGGCGTATCATGAGGGACTCTCCCAAGTCAGGATATTCGATTTCAGGAGTTGGGTCAGCCGGTTCCTCCTCATGCTCGTATTGTGACTCATAACCACCTTCAGCTGTGATAATCATGACACGTTTGTTGGGACAATCTCTAGCCATATGCCCGCGGCCTTGGCACCTGAAACAAGTAATGTCACGTGTTCGTGACGGGTTAGAAGTGGCTGGCAACTCCTTTGGCTTTGTTGGTTCGCTTGCCGGTTTCTTGAATCGGGATTCAATCTCTATTTTCTTGGGTGCGGTTACTGCGGCCTTGGGTGCGGTCCAAGTTGGCTTAGTTCGAATGGATGTCTTCCGTTTGATGTGCTGCTCGGCTTGGATGGCGTGATGCAATACTTCATGCAAGTCGTGGTACGGGTGCCTTTCCACCTTGGCGGCAATTCCGGAATTGCTTCTGCAGTTCCCGGTGATAGTAGGATGGAACGTACCGTCGCCTCATGAGACGTTTCATCTCGTCCCAACTATCGATCGGTCTGGTCTGGTAGCGTCTATGGTCTGCTACCTCTCGATCACACCAAGTAAGTGCTCTTTCGGTTAGCTGTGCCGCTGCAAAAGAAATTTTCTTGCGGTTAGGATATTCGTAACTATCGAAGATATTATCTAACCGTCTCTCTCAGTCCAAGTATGCTTCTGGATTAACGCGTCCGGCAAAGGTCAGGGCGGTGATCTTGGGATCAGTATGCCGAGCCGGCCCTTCGTTATCACGTCTATGTGTGTCGCCATAGTCTTGGTCATACGGGTCTCGGTCATACGGGTCTCGGTCATATGGAATGCCTCGATTGCGTTCGGTCTGCCACGGTATGCCTCCTGCATACGGTTCGGTTTGTTGGCGGTTTGCTCGACGGCTGGGTCTGGTTGTACGTGGTAAGGGCTATTCGTCCGAGTCATATTCAGTCTGCTCGCCTCCATCCTCTTCCGTGTAGTTGTTCTGTTGGTTCGTTGTTTGTCTCAACGGTTGATCAATTGTTTGGTTCGTGTGGAATTGGTCTTGTGGTACTGGAGGTGGTAGTGGTGGTGGTAGCGGCTGTTCCAGTTGTGCCATTCGCTCACTCATCCGTGCAATTTGTGTCTGGATGTTGATTAAAGCATCCGTGAGTCCGGTAAGTTGGCTGGCTGGAATCTCCTCGGCCGGGTTCCCACTTGTATTTCCCGACATTATATAAACTTGTGAACTCAAAAATAAACGAGAAAAGTTACTAAGTGCTGAATAAATAAATTCAAAAAGAGGTGGAGAGGTAAGGAAGAACAAAATAAAATGAATTAAAACTTAAATTCAAACGGCTAGTTTTAAATAAGGAAACAATTTAAATTGAAGATCTCCAAATTAAAAACAAACAATAAGAATGTGAAAATAACTTCAAAGCGAGAATCAAGACAACGTTTTTATATTTTATATTTATTTTTATTTCAAGAACACGAAGAACAAGATGAACACGAAGAACAAAAGAATGTGAAAACGATTTTTATGGGTTTTTTTTATATAGATGAAAGCAAATAAACAAATGACCGGATTTTTCTCAGTACTAGAGCTTGGTGACTCATAGGACTTCTAAACATGGCAGCTGGTTGAGCTTCCTGGTGATAAACATTATATTGGTGTGAAATGGGTGTTTAAAACTAAGTATCATGCAGATGGTAGCATTCAAAAGTATAAGGCAAGACTAGTGGTTAAGGGGTATGCACAAGAATATGGAGTGGATTATGAAGACACTTTCTCTCCGGTAGCAAGGTTTGACATTGTAAGAATTCTTCTTGCCTTAGGAGCTTATATGTGTTGGCCAATATACCAGTTTGATGTTAAGTCAGCTTTCTTGAATGGTGAGCTACTTGAAGAGGTTTATGTTTATCAGCCTGAAGGTTTTGTAGTTGATGGCAAAGAAGGTTTCGTCTACAGGTTGTATAAGGCTCTTTATGGGCTTAAACAAGCTCTTAGAGCTCAATACAACAAGATTGATTCTTTCTTTGCAAATTATGGATTTGAAAGAAGCAAAAGTGTGCCTACTCTCTACATAAAGAAGCAAGGTGAAGGAGATATCCTTGTTGTGTGTTTATATGTAGATGGTATGATTTACATGGGTTCTAATGCTTCAATTATTGCTAAGTTCAAAGCTAGTATGATGGAGAAGTTTGAGATGACAGATCTTGGAATGTTTTATTTTTTCCTTGGTTTTGAGGTTAAGCAAGTGGAAGATGGGATTTTTGTGTCTCAAGATAAGTATGCTAGTGACTTGCTTAAAATGTTTGACATGACAAGTTGCAATGCTATAGAAATTCCTATGAATGTCAATGAGAAGATGCAAATGGACGATGGAACAGAGAGTGCAGATGCAACAAAATTCAGAAGTTTAGTTGAAGGTCTTATTTATCTAACTCACACAAGACCATCTATTTGTTTTTCTGTGAGTGCAATTTCTAGGTTCATGCACAATCCGACCAAGCATCATTTGGCTCTACTTTGGGAATCGAAGAGGAAGAGGATCAAGAGAAGAAGATGAGATCTGAAATGGAAATGAATAGTTTTCAACAACAAAATGACCCTTCAATTTATGATCCAACAGGTAATCATGGTGGATGCTTTCAAATTCCACATGATCAATCCATGTTTGATACTGATCATCATCGTCCTCATCAAGACTGGCTTCCAGATTCAATGTTTGGTCAGACTTCTTACAACCAGGTTTGTGTTTCACACCTCCATTGGACCTATCTAGCTACGTGATCAACCAAAGTGAATATTTCTCTGTCTTCGGTTATTGCAGCCACGGAACTAATTTAAGACAGGGATGATGACTGGACTTATGTCCGACCAAGGACCAGTGTCAGCCATTGCTACAATTTCCAAGATATAAGTATATAGTGAGGGTGTGTATGTACACGTTTTTCTATGTATGAGCTTGTGTCATATAATCGGGAGTTCTAGGTATTTTGTGTATAAGAGATGTTGTCTAGGAGCCATATATATATTATATGAATGGTAAATATAATCAATATATCTTAATATTTTAATTAAAAATCTTTAATATACAACACATATACTCCAAAATAAGTCCCAAATGAACAAATTGATTGAACAATAGAAAAAATATAGGAAACCCTAAATTTCATCTTCATCCTCGTACGATACAGAAGAACTATAACTTTATTGATCTTCGCATGGCAACTCAAAAAGATAGAGAGGACAAAAGTCACTGGTCTCGAACTACTTGACGGCAAACTCTTCGTAAAACTTATGCTGTCAAGGTAAAGTCATAACTCTTCTTCCTTTGCTAAAATCTTTCAGACAGATGATAAAGCTTATAAAACAAAAAGCTACTTATTGGCCAAGCATCCTCACTAGACCACACATATCCCTATCCAAGAGGCTTAAGGACATTTATCTATCAGTCGGGTCAGTTTTGCCCTAAGCAGTCGTGACAGTTTTGCCATTGAGTAGTCGGGACCTAAGAAGTCGGGGCAGTTTTGCCCATGAGCAGTCGGGTCAGTTTTGCCCTACAGCCGTACGATCGAGGTTCATTATCAGTACAAGAGACTTATGGGTCGAGGGAGTTTGGGGACTAATCCGAGATGTGTATGAGATCCTAGCTTGGTGAGAAAGGAACAAAAAAGGATAAAGTCCCATTTTGGAGTCATTAAAAGATTAGGAGGAAGAAGTGGTCCCAACAGTCAACTTGGTCAATATGACCATTGGAGACAAAAGCAAATGGTCCCCTCCACCAGCTGGTGTCTCTTTCTCTTCTCTCCCTTCTGTAATCCTTTATAAAGAAAGACAAATGTAGTTGTTGAGTTTTTAATGAGATACAATGGAGTTTTTTCTTCACTCTTTCTCTTGGATCTCAATACTCTTTTCTTTACTCTCTAAATCCGCAAAAGCCTTAATTGATGAGGTACAAAGCCAACATGGTATCAGAGCATGATTCTAAGCCTTGTATACTCATTCAAATCTCTCTCTCTTAACTTAAATATCTTTCTCTTGTTCGTGGTTCTTCAGATGTTCTCTTGCATTCCCTCATCATCCCCATTGGCGTTTTCTTGAAGGTTTTAGGGTTCAAACACCTAATGTTTTGTTCTTTTGTGTGTTCCTAACCTTAAAGTCGCATCCTTTCTCCTAGATCTCAAGAAAGTTTAAAGCTTTTTCCTTCAAGGTGTCGGAAAGCTCATTTCTTGGTAAACCCGAGAGAAATGTTCGGGTCTTTTGTCAATCAAGGTGAAGTCTTGACTCCTCTCTTCCAAGGGAAATTCAAAGGATTTGTTATTTGCCTAATTCCCAAATAAACACTCAATTTTTCTCAGTTTTTGGTAAGAAAAACCTCACCTTTATTTCTCTAAGAAATTCCGAGAAGCTATGGATTCTTCCAAAGCCCCAATCGTTCCTATTACTCTCAAAGGTCCTAATTACCTTCTGTGGGAAATGGCTACTAAAACCACTCTATGCATCAAGAAATCCTTTTGGAGTCACGTTGTTAAGGAGAGGCCTCTAAAGGAAGGGTACTCAAGCCAAGAAGATGAAAATGCTCTTGATGAGGATGATGATTTCTTATGGATCAAGCGGTTAAAGCCATCATCTTAAGCGCCTTAGATACTCCTACTCTTGAGGCTTACTACTATTGTGAAATGGATAAGGAGTTGTGGGATACTTTGAAGAAGGTGTATTGTAATGTCTCCAATTTGACTCGGTATTTTGAACTCAAAAAGTCTCTTGTGGGTTTTTGTCAAGAAGAACTTTCACCAAGCATTTTGGAAAGTTTAGGTCTTTATGGGCTGAGCTTGTAGAGGTGGCTAGGGAAAGTTTAAGTGTGGATCCAAAGGTGGCTAGGGAAAGGAATGAAGAGGATAAAGTCTTCGGTCTCATGATGAGTCTAAATCCTTGCTACAATGATCTTGTCAAGCATACCTTGAGAACGGCTGCAACTACTCATACTCTTCTAAGTCTTGATGAAGTTTGTGCTCAAGTTCAAAAGAAACAAGGATCAACCGAGCTGTTTGAGGGCAAAGGAAGGCTTATCTCCGCCAATAAAGCCTAGGGGAAGGTTGTGGATCGGACGAACCTTTATTGTGATCATTTCAAAGAGAAGGGGCACTTGAAGGATAAATTTTGGTTGCTCCATCCTCATCTTAAGCCAGCAAATTTCAAAGACTCTAAGGCCAACCTTTCTCAAGAGAATTTGGATAGCGCAGACCAAGTTCGTTCTCCCGGACCGAGCACAAGATCTTTCTCTGGTTTATTCGAGAATGCTATTGCGGCCTCCTCATCTTTCCAAGGAGAAGTGATTAAAAAGTCTGACCTTGAGGCCTTCATAACATCCCTTAGATCCTTAAGGGATTCCGTTATTTTTTCTACTCTCACAACCTCTTTAAATCGATTGTTGTTGATTTGGGAGCTTCCCACCATATGATTAGTGATAGAAAGCTAATGAGTAACATATAATAGGCATTAGGGAGTGTTGTGATAGCTAATGGTGCTAGGATAGCGGTTAGTGAAGTAGGGAACCTTGGTTTGTTCAATAAAAAGATGAGAGCCTTCTTTATGCCGCTCTTGTCGGTTAGGAAAGCCGTGAGGGATTTGAATTGCTATGTTTTTTTTGGGTCCTAATGATGTTAAGTTTCAGGATATTAAGAGCGGCAACTTGATTGGGAAAGGGAGAGTACAAGATGGGCTTTATGTTCTCGAAGACACTAGATGTCTTTCTCGAGTTTGCGGTTCTAATGTAGTTTCTAATATGGTTGTTAGTGAGTCAAATGACTTTGTTTGGCATGCTAGGGCTGGTAACCCTCATTTTAGAGCCTTTAACCTCATGTTAACTCATATATCGTTTTATAATTTTGAATGTGAAGCATGCATCTTGGGAAAACATTGCAAGTCGATTTATACTACTTCTTCCACTATTTATGATAATTTCTTTGACTTGATGCATTCCGATGTATGGACCTCTCCATGTGTGTTTAGGGATAATCATAGATACTTTGTGACTTTCATTGATGAAAATTTGAAGTATACATGGATAACTTTGCTTCCATCAAAAGATTGTGTTTTCAATGCCTTTAAAACTTGTGAGGCATATATATCTAATCACTTTAAATCGAAATTGAAGGTACTAAGAACGAATAACAGTGGAGAGTTCATGAGTAAGGTGTTTCAAGAGCACTTAACCAATCAAGGAATCCTACATCAAACAAGTTGCCGATATAATCCACAACAAAATGGGGTAGCCAAAAGAAAAAACAGACACTTGATGGAAGTTGCAAGATCCATTATATACCATATGAACGCTCTGAAGAGATTTTGGGGAGATGCGGTTATTACCGCATGTTATTTGATAAACTGGACACCTACCAAATTCCTTCGAGATGTATCTCCTTACAAGGTACTAAACAAAACTGAATCCTCTTTATATCACTTACGTGTGTTCGTTTGTGTGTGTTTTATTTGAGTGCCCGGAGAACTTAGGAACACGCTTGCAACCAATAGAAAGAAGTGTATGTTCCTAGGATATTCATCTACTGAAAAGGGCTACAAATGCTATGATTCAGATACGAGAAGACTTCATATATCAAGGGGTGTGAAGTTTCTTAAAAACTTAGTGTAAAAAATTGGGAGGAGCTGAAAGATCTATCTGATCTCTCTATGGATAGAGCATCGAGCCTTCGGTTTCTACTCAAGAACTTGGGCATTAGAATGGAGACGACCGATTAATAGAGAAAGCCCGGGTCATTCCTCATAACATTTAACTCTTCATACTCTTAACCCTAATAGGATCGAGGGAGATGTCTCCCCTCCTCCGAGCACAAAAAGCATAGCTCCGACCTTTAGTCCAAGTACAAACCAAATGATGTCTAAACCAGCTGAAACTGTCAATCCAGCCACGACAATATGTCCAACCGCAAAGACCGATCCAGTTGTGAACTCCGAGACATCCAAACCGGGTACTAATGGGACAACACATGTACCAGATTAAAATTCGGTTCAGCCACTTCGAAGAAGCTTACGGTTATGCAAGACTCCTTCCACTTGGAAGCACACATATAACTATTACCATGCCAACACCGTAGCGCTTCCAACTCAAACGGTATTCTTGTATGACCTTTTACCATCCGAATTTCATGCTTTTCTTGGCAATATTGAGATGGAACAGGTACCTAAGACATCTGATGAAGCGAGAAAAAGGAAAGAGTGAATGGATTTTGTTGACAATGAAGTGAGTGCCATGGATAGGAATCACACTTGGGATGACGCTGAATTACTTCGAGGCAAGCGAGCTGTTTTGTGCAAATGGGTGATGAGGACATCAAGCCGGTTGAACTAGGCAGGCCAATGACAAGAGCTAGAGTACGCAAGCTTAGGGAACAACTAGGAGAAGTTGTAGGTGACATCTTGGACAAGGAAGATGACGTTCACTCACCGGGGCGCACCAACATCGACATTGAAACTTCTTTGAGGAGTGCGGAGAAGATCAATAACCGACAAGACTTGAGTTGGAAGCAACCAACAAGACTTGGCCCTTTATCGCGCCCAACAAGATATATTTTGTGTTTAATATAAATGATTTTGCAGGACCACCAAGCCCAATGACTCCAACACCTTATACTAGAGAGTCTTTAGCCAATAGGCTTTTTAGGCTTCTTATTTTCGCTTAGTAAGGCACCAAACTCTAAGTTAGTAATTTAGCCATTTTTTGTTTCTTGCTTGTTAATGGGCTGCGACCCATATTTTACTTATTTCTTTGAGTGAGTTGGCCTTAGGGATAACTGATAGAACCCTTTATAAGGTCCCCTTGCAGCCGTTTAAGAAACCAATTTACATATCAATAAAGATCAAAATTCTTCTAAAGAAAACACTAGTCGTTAGCAAGCTTAGCCGCTTGTCTAGAGACTTAAATCACACTACGAGATCTCGAGAGGATTCCCCTTGATCTAGAGTGTGTTTGAGTGTATCAAGAAGCCGACCCTTCTTCTTGTTTATCGATCCTCAAACCACCTCATTCCGCCGCACCAATTCTTCTTATCAAGGAAGTACACACGGTTCTCATGATTAAGAATCTGTTCCCATAAACCTTAAAGAAGCATCTTGAGGCATGTATCAATGGGTCTTCACCATCAAGTATAAGCCTAATGGGGACATAGAGCGGTTCAAAGTCCGACTCGTTGCTCGAGACTTTACCTAGACTTATGGAGAAGACTACACATATATCTTCGCTCCAGTTTCCAAGGTTCACACGGTAAGAGTAGTGCTTTCCTTAGATACGAACTTGTCTTGGAATTTGTGGCAGGTGGATGTTAAGAACACATTCCTCCAAGGAGACCTTGGCGAGGAAGTGTATGTAACACCACAAGCATGATCTAAAGCAATCTCCAAGAGCATGATACCACAAGCTTAGCCACACCCTTCGTGACCGTGGGTTCCACAAATCTGAGGCGGACCATACTCTATTCACTCTCTGAAGTCCAAAGGGAATTGTGGTTGTCTTGATCTATGTGGATGATCTAATCATTTTGGGTGATGGTAAGGACATTATTTCAGAAACTAAAGCCTATCTCCATTTTATTTTTGATATTAAAGACTTGGGTACTTGACGTACTTTCTCGCGATTGAAATGTGTCGGTCTTTCGAAGGTTTGTTTCTCTCTCTGAGAAAGTACACCCTTGATCTATTATGTGAGACAAGTATGAAGAATAGTAGACCTACAAAGACACCACTTGAGGATGCTTACAAGGTCAGCCAAGAGGGGAAGAAAGCAGCTGAGCCGTTTGAGGATTCAAAACTCTATAGGAGGCTTGTTGGTAAACTCATTTACTTTACCATTTCTCGGCATGATCTATGTTTTGCAGTTAATCAGATCAGTCAGCATATGCAAGCTCCACCAAAGTACCATTGGTCCATGCTTGAGCAGATTCTTAGATACATTCGAGAGAATTCGGGTCAAGGCGTTTTGATGGATAAGAATGGTAGCACTTTGATTTCTGGATATTGTGATGCTGATTGGGCAGGAGACAAGAACGATCAGAAGTCCACCACCGGATATTGCACATTTGTTGGAGGAAATTTGGTTACTTGGAAGACTAAGAAGCAGAAGGTTGTGGCATGTTAGATGGCTAAGGCGGAATATAGGGCGATGAGGAAGCTTACAGATGAGTTGGTGTGGATTCGAGCCATTCTCAAAGACCTTGGCTGCGAGACTACCGAACTGATCATCATGCATTGAGACAACCAAACTGCAATCCACATTCCCAATAACTCGGTTTTTGATATACACGTTTTTTTGCTCGTCTTAGGGGCATCATTTAGGTATATTATACGTACATTTTGATACATTCTCATATAGTTGGAGTCTAGATAGTATCATTCATACACATTCACATGCATCTGCATACATACTACATTTTGTGAGTTTTCAAGTACTGGATGCGGACACGATCGAGTCTGTTTTGGACAAGGAAGAACCCCAGATCGAGCCCATATCGAGCCCATGACCGAGCACAGGTCAAGCCCAAGCTCGAGTCCAGACACGCGCCAGCTCGAGTCTAGACACGCGCCAGCTCGAGTCCAGAAACGCACAAGCTCGAGCCCCAGCTCGAGTCGAGACACGCGCCAGCTCGAGTCCAGACATGCGCAAGCTCGAGCCCCAGCTCGAGTCCAGACATGCGCCAGATCAAGTCCAGACACGCGCCAGCTCGAGCCCCAACTCGAGTCCAGACACGCGCCAGCTCTAGCCCGAGCTCGAGTCCATACAAGTGCCAGCTCGAGCCCTGATCGAGCTCCGTCACGCGCCAGCTCGAGTCTCCGTCTCGAGCACTCTCACGCACCAGTATGATCCCGCACGCGCCTCAACACGTAGACACGCGCGCACACAAGCTCGAGAACACACACTCGAGCTCAACTCGAGTACACACTCACGGTGGGCCAGTTCAGACGCATTATTGCTCTTTTCACTATTGGGCCAAACCGAGGCCAAAATCCACTACGCATTGAGCCGAGTTTATCTAGGGTTTTGCTATGTGTTTAGTATAAATATTCTTACATGTTGCAAAACCCGAACCCTAGTTTTTACAATTTATTTTTCTTGCGAACTTAGAGCTTTGTAACAAAACGCAACTTTCTGATTTTTGAGTTTATTTTTATGCAGTTCAGTTTTGCATTAAACGTTGATTTCATACCTTGTTCGAGTTCTTTATTGATTCATTCAAACCTTGAATTTGTGTTTGTTGTTAAACTCATGCGTTCAGAGTAGTCACCTAGTGTTCCTCAGGATGAGTTAGGTCTGCGTGATGCTTCGGTTTTCTAGGGCGCTTAGGGTTAGATTTATGTAAGTCTTTTCTGATTTGGTGTTATCACCACTAGCTTCATTCTAATAAACTGAGGCTTGTTCTGAGACGCTCTAGCACCGATGGGTGTTTGGTAGAGCGTCAGACTGAGCCAATTCAGAGATTCACATGCTCAGCTCGAGGCATCGAATGTCTGAAGTGTGAATCGGCGTTAGGTGAGTTGATCGTTCATTCCGACTAGATTATCAAAAGCCTATGGCGATAGAGTCTGTTAGTAGTCTACTCGAGTTTGTTTACCACGAGAGCGGACTCATTATTTGTGCTCCCGTTTCCTAGAGACTAGCTCTATTGAGTGATATCGAGCGCCTAGTTAGCTTAAGAGTCACGTTGACCCATGAAACTCACTCCTCAGGATCCTGCTTTCTCACCCTGCGTTAATTCTATTTGATACTCTATTATCTGTTGCTCTGTTTGAATTATTTACAATTGCATTGCTTTGTTTATTATCGTTTTAAAGGTTTGAATTAGGTTGTTAGAGAAACCACACTTTGATTGGCTTGAATTAGAGTAGTTAACTGCATCCCGATTGATAATTACATTCCTAGTTGGATTGACACCTATTATACTACAACCGACATATAAGTATGATAGGATTTGACAATAGACTAAAAATCCTGTTATCAAATTGGCGCCGTTGCCAAATGGGTCTCTACTAGTTACAATTAGGATTGTTATCTTTCTAAGCTCAAGTTCTTTTTACTCTTCGTTACATACTCACTTGTGGCACTGTTTTTGTGTTCTGTTTCAGGTGATTTCAATCTCTAGTATGTCAACTTGGTCCTACTGCTCAGCTTGATTTCACTCAGTTTATGCAGACAAGTTCACAAGGAAATCAAAATCTTCTCGAGCCTCTTGACAACATTAACCAATTACCACGCGAGTTAAGAGCGCAGAGAAACCAAGTCTATAGTACACTTACAGAGCGAGTGATAATGAATACAGACACAGAGTCGAACACACACGTTCCCCCAGTGGAGCAGCCTCCACAGAGGAGACCGCAAATAATAGGCGCTGGAGATGCACCAAGTACTCACACCCAGAGACTTGGGATTGTTCCCCCAGCCATAACGAACAACAACTTCGAGATCAAGAGCAGTCTCATCTCTATGATCCAAAATAGGCAGTTTCACGGCCTACCTTCTAAAGATCCGCTTGATCACTTGGACAAATTTGAGCGACTCTGTGGACTGCAAAGGCTCAATGGAGTCAGTGAGGACACATTCAAACTGAGGTTGTTCCCGTTTTCTCTCGGAGACAAAGCCCATGTTTGGGAGAAGCACTTACCGCAAGGCTCCATCACTTCATGGGAAGCTTGTAAATCTGTGTTTCTCGCCAAATTCTTATCCAACTCCCAAACTGCAAAGTTGAGAAACACCATCTCTACCTTCACCCAACAGAATTCTGAAACCTTTGTTGAAGCCTGAGAGAGGTACAAGAATTATGAGGCTCAGTGCCCACATCATGGATACCCTGCTGAGATTCTGCTCAACAATCTCTACAGAGGAGTTCATCCTAACATCCGCAAGTTATTGGATACCGCAAGCCATGGAAATTTCCTTAACCAGGACGTCACTGATAGTTGGCAGCTAGTGGAGAATATGGCACAGGCAGATGGGCAATATACTGAGGACTACGACAGGACGGTCAGAAACAAAGTGGACACAGACATAGTCAGTAGGAAGGAACTCAAGGCCCTGAACGTCAAGTTGGACAAAATCGATAGGCTGCTGCAAGTACAACACAAACATGTCCACTTCATGACTGGAGATGAACATGTTCCTGACGAGGAGGATGATCAGGTTGAGGAGATCAGTTATTTACAGAATCAGGGAGGTGGTTACAAGCAGTACAACAACTACAAGCAGCACCCAAACCTCTCAAACAGAAGCAACAACGTGGCAAATCCCCAAGGCCAGACCTACCCATCGAAACCCCCACACGCTCAATCGAACGCGTTTTTCCGGAA
Organism: Lepidium sativum; assembly: GCA_023374145.1. Taxonomy (NCBI): domain Eukaryota; kingdom Viridiplantae; phylum Streptophyta; class Magnoliopsida; order Brassicales; family Brassicaceae; genus Lepidium; species Lepidium sativum. The sequence continues at coordinate 24,528 of JAKUCM010004409.1, read as the reverse complement.
GCAGCAATATCACAAGAGTTACCAGCCATCTGCAAACATACCACCTGGGTATGAAGCACACACTCCACCAACCGCTACACAGCCACCAGAAGTTTTGAGCCTACTCCAAGAAATTCTGAAGGGACAGAAAGTGTCTGCTGCTGAAGTCACGCAGAAATTTTCAGAGGTGCAGTCTAAGATTAACGGCTCTCACAACGATCTCACGTGCAAGTTTGAGACACTGAATGCAAGACTCAAGTACGTGGATAGTCAACAAGCGTGATCTTCTACAGTGAAGACAACAGGCCAACTTCCAGGGAAAGCAGTTCCCAACCCAAAAGAGTATCATGCCAATGCCATCACCCTGAGAAGTGGACGCGAGTTATTGATTCGAGCAGAGACTACAAAGGATACTGAGGACAGTAAGGTTCAGGAGGGGGAGGATTTTCTCATCAAGGATCAGACAGAGACTCGACCTGGAGCTGTTCCTACGCCACAATCTGTTGAAAAACCCACACTTAAGCTCGACAGAACCAACCAAGCTGAACCCAGACCCAACACTTCAGACACTCATCCACCTACAGGAACCCCAGAGAGGAGTAAACCATTTGTTCTTCCACCATATAAACTCCAATTACCCTTTCCCCAAAGGTTCAAGAAGGAGCTTACTGAGAAGTACAAGGCGCTCTTTGACAAGCAGATGAAGGACATTGAGGTGAAGATTCCGATTCTAGACGCTTTTATGCTAATGCCTCCATACTTGAAATTTCTCAAGGATGCAGTCAAGGAGAGAACTCAAGAAGTCGAGGGTATGGTCGTACTGACACATGAGATTAGCGCCATTATACAAAGGAAATTTGTGCCAAAAAAGCTTGGTGATCCTGGAACCTTTACAATCCAATGCTCGCTTGGACCCTTATCATTCAGCAAGTGTCTTTGCGATCTAGGCGCCTCAATCAGTCTCATGCCACTTTCAGTCGCAAAAAGATTAGGCTTTGTTGATTACAAGTCTTGCAAAATCTCATTGATTCTGTCAGATAGGTTAGTGAGAATCCCTCATGGCATCCTGGAAGACCTTCCTGTGAAGGTGGGGGGAGTTGAGACACAACGGATTTTGTTGTCTTGGAAATGGAAGAAGAACCTAAGGACCCTCTGTTGTTGGAAAGACCCTTCTTGGCCACAGCGGGTGTGCTAATTGATGTTTGGAATGGAGTCATTGAGCTGAATCTGGGTCCAGATCTTAAAATGAAATTCAACATCAATGATGCGATTAAGAAACCAACGATCGAAGGTCAAGTGTTCTTAGTGCACGAGATGGACACTCTTGCTGATGAGCTGTTAGAAGAACTGGCAGCAGAAGATCAACTGCAAGTTGCTCTGACAAAGCCAGTCGCTGAGGGGTACCTAACTATGGAAGCTGAATGTTATGCAAACTTGTTGGATTGCCACAGACCAATCAAGAGTCCAGCGGTGATTGAGGAATTGGACTTGAGTGCATCTGAGGCGGACTCGAGACAGAGACTCGAGCTGCAAGTGCTCGAGTGCTCTACGCCTGACGTTACTGATGACTGGTCTGAGCTCATGGCACCCAAAGTGGAGCTGAAACCACTTCCTGCAGGACTAAGGTACGCTTTTCTAGGCCCCAATTCTACTTATCCTGTGATTGTAAATGACGCATTGAATGATGATGAATTGAGTATTCTTTTGACTGAGCTTAAACATTTTAGAAAAGCCATAGGATACACTCTTAAGGATATTAGAGGAATTTCCCCAAGTTTTTGCATGCATAGGATACACTTAGAAGACGAATCTCATTCTAGTGTAGAGCCCAAGAGGAGATTGAACCCGAATCTTAAAGAAGTGGTTAAAAAAGAGATACTTAAGTTGCTAGACGCTGATGTCATATATCCAATCTCTGATAGTAAGTGGTTCTCGCATGTGCATTGTGCTCCTAAGAAAGGGGGTATTACAGTGGTTAAGAAATGATAAAGATGAACTAATACCCACTAGAACCATAACAGGGCATATGATGTGTATAGACTATAGGAGGCTGAATTCATCTAGTAGGAAAGACCATTTCCCTTTGCCTTTTATTGATCAGATGGTTGAAAGGTTGTCTTGTAAAAAGTAATACTCTTTCCTTGACGGGTACAGCGGGTTCTTTCAGATCCCTATACACCTGGATGATCAGGAAAAAACTACTTTTACCTGCCCTTATGACACTTTTGCTTACAAACGCATGCCATTTGGGTTATGCAATGCTCCTGCTACGTTTCACCGATGTATGACTTCTATTTTCTCGGATTTGATTGAGGATGTAGTCGAGGTGTTCATGGACGATTTTTGTGTCTATGGCTCTTCCTACTCCTCTTGTTTGTCAAATTTGTACAGGGTGCTTAGCAGGTGCGTGGATACCAACCTTGTGCTCAACTGGGAAAAATGTCACTTAATGGTTCAGGAAGGTATAGTGTTGGGGCACAAGATATCTGAGAGGGGTATTGAGGTTGACAAGGCAAAGATTGAGGTCATGGCTCAACTGCAACCTCCTAAGAAAGTGAAGGATTTTAGAAGTTTTCTGGGTCACGCTGGGTTCTATAGAAGATTCATCAAGGATTTCTCCAAAATTGCAAGGCCCCTGACGTGCCTACTATGCAAAGAGGTCGAGTTCAATTTCAACCCTGAGTGTCTTGAAGTGTTCCTAAAGATCAAAGAGGCGCTGATATCTGCCCCAATAATCCAAGCTCAACACTGGGACCTCCCATTCGAGATCATGTGTGATGCAAGCGATTTTGCTGTTGGAGCAATCCTGGTCAGAGAAAGGACAAGAAGTTGAACGTGATACACTACGCTAGCAGAACTCTAGACAACACCCAAACCAAGTACGCCACCACAGAAAATGAACTCTTTGCTGTAATTTTTGCGTTTGAGAAACTCAGATCATACTTGGTGGGATCCAAGGTTATTGTTCACAATGATCACGCAGCGTTGAAATATCTGATGAAGAAAAAGACGCCAAGCCGAGAATACTGAGATGGATACTGCTGCTGCAAGAGTTTGATTTAGAGATTGTGGACAAACCTAGAGTGGAAAATGGGGTTGTAGATCACCTGTCACGAATGATGATTGAGGACTCGACCCCTATTAATTACTCAATGCCAGAAGAGCAACTCATGACTCTGGGAGCAAAGAGAATTGTTCTGAAATCAACAAGAGGCTAGCTGGATCCACTCTACCTTGGTATGCGGATTTGGTCAATTATTTAGTCGTGGGTGAAGTGCCTAACTGTTTGGACGCCTATCAGAGGAAAAAAATTTTCAGAGACGTCAAGCACTACTTCTGGGATGAACCCTACTTATACAATAAGGGAGCAGATGGTTTATTCAGAAGGTGCATAGCAGAAGAAGAGGTTTAGGGAGTTTTGGAGCATTGTCATGGGTCTGCTTACGGTGGACATTTTACCACGTTCAAGACAGTCTAGAAGATTTTGCAGTCAGGGTTATGGTTGCCGACAGTGTTCAGGGACACTCAAGATTTCATCTCCAAGTGTGATCCATGTCAGAGAATGGGTAGTATCAGCGGAAGGAACAAGATGCCACAGAACCCAATTCTAGAAGTTGAGATATTTGACTACTGGAGAATCGACATCATGGGGCCTTTCGATCCACCATCTCATGGGAATCGCTACATTCTCGTCGCAGCGGACTACGTCTCGAAGTGGGTAGAAGCCGTGGCAAGTCCGACTAGCTATGCTAGAGTCGTCATCAAGCTGTTCAAGAGCATCATTTTCCCTAGATTTGGTGTGCCTCGTGTTGTAATAAGTGATGAAGGCTCCCACTTTATCAACAAGGTGTTTGAGAACCTGCAGAAGAAAAATGGAGTTAAGCATAAGGTAGCTACGCCTTATCATCCACAAACTAGTGGTCAGGTGGAGGTTTCAAACAAGCAGATCAAAGCTATTTTAGCTCGAGTTGTTGGGGTGTCAAAACGTGATTGGGCTGTGAAGTTGGACGACGCCCTGTGGGCTTACAGAATAGCTTTCAAGACACCAATTGGAAGGACACTATTGCAGCTTCTGTATGGAAAAGCATGTCATATGCCCGTTGAGATAGAATACAAGGCACTATGGGCTACAAGGTTCGTAAATTTTGATCTCCAAACTGCTCAAGAGAAAAGGGTCATAAACCTGCATGAGTTAGAGGAGGACAGAATTGTACAAGGAAAGGACAAAAGCCTTCCACGACAAGAAGATTGCACACAAGAAAATCACACGAGGCGACCAAGTGTTACTGTTTAACTCGAGCTAAAATTGTTCCCTGGGAAGTTGAAGTGAAAATGGTCAGAACCATTTCGAGTGAAAGAAGTTTTGCCATATGGAGCTATTACATTAATCAACGAGGAAGGAAACAATTTCTCTGTGAATGGCCAGAGGATTAAGCAGTATCGAGATGATGAGACTATTCGCGAGAGAACCTCGGTTCCTCTCAATGACCCAATCGAACCTTGAAATTGTGAAAGTCAAGCTCAGTGACTTTAAACAAGCGCACTTGAGAGGCAATCCCATGCATATCCTTGAACATAACCTAATTACGCCTTTACATTTTTATTTTACTTAATTTTTGCACCTAGCTTAATATTTAATTTTCAGTACTTGAGTACCAGAGTATTGTCATTACTGAGGTCGAGTCCAAATTAAAAAAAATAAAAAAAATAAAAAATGAAAGATATATGATGAGACATCAATTGCTGTCTCCCACAAGCTGTCTCGTCTTCCACGGGCTGTCTCCACACTTCCCCTCTTCTTTGCATTCACACTCTTCTCTATTTCTTGCATTCACATTTCTTCCTCTGTCTTTTGTAGAATCTAATCTCGAGCTCCATTCAAGCTCACCACGCACAGCCCCACTCGAGCTACCACGAAGCCAACTCCAGCACTCGCACGTACACACAAGTACCCAGCTCGAGCACGCGCCCGCACGCGGCAGTCGCTCTCTCCACGCCAAATCAAGCCACACCGACATAATCCACACGCCGCGCAAGGCTCGATCCAGCTCGAGTCTCTCCCTCCGGCAAGCATTAAACTTGATCTCAGCTCGAGCTCACCACTCGAGCTCTCAGCCGACGGTAATTCTCACGTGCCGCACCCGCACACCGCACCCGCACTCGAGCACTCTTTTTCCCTCACCTCTCCGCACTCAAGCCCCGCCAAGATTCAACTCGAGCACGCTCCACACCCGAGTTTCCTCCACGAGACTCGAGCACCCAACTCGAGTTAGTCACGCCTAGCCAAACACGACTCAAGCACCTCCAAGCCACAGATCGAGTCCACACTCGAGCTCCCTCCGGCGAGCGCTATCACCGCCTCACGCGCCGCAATCAGCTTGAGCTCCTCTCCTTTTCCTCAGCTCGACCTCCTCCCCTTCCGTCGACCTCTCAAGATCCTTCCGCAACACCACGCGCCGAGCACCAACCAAAGCTCGACTATACTCGAGCTCGTCCATCACACCGAACTCGAGCTCCCTCGGCCCTCACGCACCACACGCTCGCCACTCCAATTATCTTTATAATATATTATATTATATTATATTTTATATATTATATTATATCATATTTTATATATAATGTATATTATATATACATATATTTCATAATTTATATCATTATAGATTATTCTATTATTTTTACAATATTAGTGTTGTTGATTTCAGCTCACAGTATGAGAAGATCACGGGAAGGTTACTCGAGGCGTCAGCACATACCGTCTTTGGTTGATTCACCAGTGGATTTGGATGATGAGGACTCGAGTTTTGAGATGCCACAACTAGTATGCAGAACTAGGAGACGTAGTGGCAAAGAAGTCATGAGAGAGACCACACCAGTTTAGACAGTAGATGAAACCCAAGAGGAGTCATGCAGTAATGACACTGAATATGATGTCTAGATTGACGAAAATATCCCTGAAAATGTTCCACATAAACAGGCGTTGAGGCACCTCAAGCAAGTGAGAGTGAAAGGGACAAGATACCTGCACCTGGAGACGATGATGCAATTAGGCATAGCCAGGGATGTCGATCAGATGCTGCGAAATGTTGGTCTAACACGATTTGTGTCATATGCACGCGAAACCTACCCTGTTGAGACTGTGCAGTTCCTAGCCTCAGTGGAACTGCGGACGTATCTTGAGAATGAGACAAGACTGTGGGAAATAGATGGGTTTGGAGCTCTAACTTTCGTAGTTAACGGCAAGAAATACTTATTCTCAGCGTTGCAATTCGAGCAGCTATTTGACCTTCAGCATTTTGATGGAAACGACACTGATTTCGACCGTGACGAGCTGAATCTGCTGTGGAAGATAATTGCAACACCAGACGACTACAGTGCTTCATGCAGTAAGAGCACCAAGATCAGAAACCTAGCAATTAGGTACTTTCACAAGGTTATTGTTGATACATGTTTTGCCAGACATGAGTCAGGGAATGTCAGGAAGCCAGAGCTTGAGATGATTGATGCAGCACTTTTGAAAATTCTCAATAACTATGATCATGGAATCAACTTCGCGGGGAATAGAAACCATAACAGGTTCACAAAGGCGATTATGAAGCAGCTGACATGGTACAAAAGTTAGGCAATTCAGCTGCAAAGCAAAGACAATGCTTCCATATGTTGCGGAGGGATTGTAACGAGGATCATGGAGGCATGTAATGTCACCATAAAATTGAAAGATCCGACTCCTCTGGTGTACATCGACATGACATACCTCATGAACCATAGATTTTTTAGGAAGAGCTCAGTCAGAGATAAGTTGATGTACCGATTTGCACAACCAGGTGCAAGCACAGATTCGTATATTCAGCTTCCTAACCAAGAGTATGCCGATATAGCACTCGAGTCGAACATTGCGTTTCTACCTCCATAGCATCTCCTCGCTGAAACTCGCTCCAGAACCCACCACCGCGACAAGACACCTGAAGTTACGGAGAGCACATTAGACGAACCAGACTACTATTACTTTGAAGACTATGTGGACCCTAAAATGTCAAAAGGGTCGAACGCGGCGCAGAAGCACATTGGGCTACTCTCCAAGCTGTCTAGGTGGAATACCAAGAAGATTAACACGATTATGGACAAGCTCAGCTCCCTATCGTTGAACCCAAACACTCGAAGAAGTCCAGAACCCACGCCTCCAGAACCAGCACAACGCAGAAGATCGACATCAATCTCCAGGCAACCCTCCAACCCTTGGCCAGAAATGCAGCCACACAGGGCATCCTCGTATGAGCACAGCACTCCGAAAGTGATGCAGCCACGCATAGCATCTTCATACGAGCGTGTGACATCCTCTCAGACCCAGCCAAGGAATGTAATGCCAGAAATCTAGGCATTTGATCTTGATTTACCACACGGACTCGTACAACCAGCACATACTGAGGAGCTTGATTTGGAGCCAAAATATGAGCCCACGAGACAACGCCGAGCAGTAAGGAGACATTCCACTAGTCGTCCGCGTCAAGAGCGAACCCGGACTGAGGAACCACGACAGCAGACAGATGTACACCAACTTACACTGCAGACGGGAATTACATGACTCGAAAACTAGGACTCGACCTCACAGCAATTCACACCTCAGGCAAGACTCAGCAGCTATGACCTTATCAGCTTAGAGTTTCAGAGTTACACGCAACAATCAGCGCCTGGTTACAATGACCAACCAAACTCGAGCTCACAGCCGCCCAGTAATCCAAACATTCATCCAATGGACATGGATCTTGCTGGATGGTCTCTATTTCGCTGAAGTAAGAACGCTAACCTCCTCTTGTACATACCATTGCATTCATTTTATTATGTCATTACCAGTCTGTGACCTTCCTTATGCTTTTATCGACACAAGGGGTTGTGTGATTTAAGTTCGGGGGAGAACCCAGGGTACTACTAATCATGTTTGCTGTTTTCTTAATTTGATTTGATCTCATGTTTCATACGCATAAAAACAAAAAAAACAAAAAAACAGAGTGTTTATGCATTGCACTTAGGATCGAGTCTAAGTTTTGGGAATCATCTTGTTTTGGATAGATAGTCTTGCTAGGTTGATTGATTAGTAACCATAGTGAATTTTGGACTTGCGGTTCATCCCTTTCGAAACCTAACAGGTAGATCATCCGCCTTTGAAACCTGTGCTTATGTTGTGTCTCGAAAGGACCTCGTTTGTTTCCTCTAATATTGAATTTGAATTTGCCAATATAGGGGTTTGAGATGCATTGAATTTGATCCTTCCTTGAGTTTAGCCTGTCAATTAGAAAGAATGAAACGAACAAAAAAAAAGGTACTTCTCATATAACTCAACTCACATAATGAGATCTAAGGTGAACGGGGACTGTGCGTAAACCCGTACTTTCTTGTGTTCACTGATAAAACCAATATGATTTTGCCTAAGGTGAACCGGGACTATGCGTAAACCCGTAATTTTTCGTGTTCATTGAGAAAGCAAAGACATTGATGCCTAAGGTGAATCAGGGCTGTGCATAGACCCGTACTTCCTTGCGTTCACTAATAAAGCTCAAGCATAATCCTGAGTTTGAGCAGAAACTGAAACAAACAAAAAAATTTGTGCTGAATAAATTAAGTCTTGCTAACCTCTTGGAAGTTGCACCAATAGTCTATGATCAATAACCCCTCTTGAGGCCCGCATCTTTGGAACTAGGAATCAAACTTGCGCTTCTTAGAGCCCAGCTAAGCACTAGGGATATCTGGTTAGGATGTTAAGCCTTGATGAGACTAGATTGTGTTTTTACATTGGAATAAGCGCTCATTTGTGACTTACGGTTTTCAGCCTATTGAGTTGTTTGTTTGAGGCAAACTGTTCCCAGTGTCTGCACCATCTTTTCCTTCTTAGCACTATGCATTTGCTTGAGGGCAAGCAAAGACTAAGTTCGCGGGAGTTGATATACACATTTTTAGCACATCTTAGGAGCATCATTTAGGTATATTATACATACATTTTGATACATTCTCATATAGTTGGAGTCTAGATAGTATCATTCATAAACATTCACATGCATCTGCATACATACTACGTTTTGTGAGTTTTCAGGTACTGGATGCGGGAACGATCGAGTCTGTTTTGGACAAGGAAGAACCCCAGATCGAGCCCAGATCGAGCCCATGACCGAGCCCAGCTCGAGCCCGAGCTCGAGTCCAGACACGCGCCAGCTTGAGTCCAGACACGCACAAGCTCGAGCCCCAGCTCGAGTCCAGACACGCACCGGCTCGAGCCCCAGCTCGAGTCCAGACACGCACCAGCTCGAGTCCACACAAGTGCCAGCTCGAGCCCTGATTGAGCTCCAACACGCGCCAGTACGATCCCGCACGCACACAAGCTCGAGGACACACACTCGAGCTCAACTCGAGTACACACTCACAGAGGGCCAGTTCAGACGCACTACTGCTCTTCTCACTATTGGGCCAAACTGAGGCCAAAATCCACTGCGCGTTGGGCCGAGTTTATCTAGGGTTTTGCTATGTGTTTAGTATAAATATTCTTACATGTTGCAAAACCCGAACCCTAGTTTTTACAATTGATTTTTCTTGCGAACTTAGAGCTTTGTAATAAAACGCAACTTTCTGATTTTCGAGTTTATTTTTATGCAATTCAGTTTTACATTAAGCGTTGATTTCATACCTTGTTCGAGTTCTTTATTGATGCATTCAAACCTTGAATTTGTGTTTGTTGTTAAACTCATGTGTTCTGATTTCATACTTACGTTTCTAGGACGCTTAGGGTTAGATTTATGTAAGTCTTTCCTGATTTGGTGTTATCACCACTAGCTTCATTCTGATCAACTAGGGCTTGTTCTGAGACGCTCTAGCATCGATGGGTGTTTGGTAGAGCGTCAGACTGAAGCACTTCAGAGATTCATATGTTCAGCTCGAGGATCAAATGTCTGAGGTGTGAATCGGTGTTAAGCGAGTTGATCGTTCATTCCGACTAGATTATCAAACGCCTATGGCGATAGGGTCTGTTAGTAGTCTACTCGAGTTTGTTTACCACGAGAGCGGACTCATTATTTGTGTTCTCGTTGCCTAGAGACTAGCTCTATTGAGTGATATCAAGCGCCTAGTTCGCTTAAGAGTCACGTTGACCCATGAAACTCACTCCTCAGGATCCTGCTTTCTCACCCTGTGTTAACTCTATTTGATACTCTATTATTTGTTGCTCTGTTTGAATTATTTACAATTGCATTGCTTTGTTTATTTTCGTTTTAAAGGTTCGAATTAGGTTGTTAGAGAAACCACACTTTGACTGGCTTGAATTAGAGTAGTTAACTGCATCCCGATTGATAATTACATTCCTAGTTGGATTGACACCTATTATACTACAACTAACATATAAGTATGATAGGATTTGACAATAGACTAAAAATCATGTTATCAGTCTTCCATGAGAGAACCAAATGCATTGCGGTGGACTATCACAAAGTTTGTGAGCACATTGTCGAGGGAGTTACCCTCCCATGTTATAAACCGAGTGAGGATTAGTTGGCAGACATCTTCACTAAGGCTACAAGTACCAAGGTTTGCAGACATCTTCACTAAGGCTGCAAGTACCAATGTCATCCACATAAACAAGCATGTAGAGGAGAATGTTATCCTTGTTTTAAATAAAGAGCGATTGATCAGTTAAGGAGTTTGTGAAGCCCGAGTGGAGGAGAAAATTCCTTAGCTCTGTATACCAAGCACGAGGTGCTTGTTTGGGACCATAAACCGCCTTGCGAAGTCGGAAAATTGCATCGGGATTGTCCTTGTCTTGAAAACCCGGCGGTTGGACCATATACACTTCTTCATCGAGACGACCTTGTAGAAAAGCGTTGTTGACATCTAGTTGCTTTAAGGACCAGTCCCGTGTAACAGCAGTGCTAAGAACAATGCGAATAGTGGCGGATTTGACAACCAGACTGAAAGTCTCTTGATAGTCAACATCTGGTCTTTGATTGTAGCCTTTAGCCACTAAGCGCGCCTTGTAATGATCGATGGAGCCATCTGATTTTCTCTTTATTGTGAAGATCCATCTGCAACCAACAACATTAAAAGCATTAGAGGGATGAACGAGACCCCATGTATGATTTTTGATTTGAGAATTGATTTCATCACTCATGGCTTTTCGCCAATGTGGACACTTGAGAGCTTCAGCCACAGTCTTTGGTATCTTGTCTAGGAGGAAAAAAACTGTGGCGTTGAGGTTCAACTTTTGAACAGGTTTCTTTAGCAGGATACTCTTGAGTAGAGGTGGCGATTGATGGAGGACTTCATCCACTAAAGGTGGAGAAGGCTGAGATGAATCCGGTGAGGGTGAACATGCAGGTGCGGTGACATGAGGTAGTGGTGACGTGGACGGTGAAGCTCCAGACGACGGTGTGGAGAGAAGTGGAGTAATCAGTTCTGGAGGGTCCGTGGCATTGGGAGAATCCGACATAGGGGGTCCAGATGATGGAGGTGTGTGTGGTGTAGTGATCGGCAATGGGAGTAGTGGCGGAAGAACCGTAACCATTTGCTGAGAGGATGTAGCGATAGTGTCATGCGAGAGTGGGGAGGCGTCAAGAGATGTTGACACCTAGAATGGAAAAACTGTTTCATGAAAGATAACATGACGAGAGGTATATATGCGTGAAGTATTCTTATCTAGACAAAAATAAGCATGTTGACTGGGAGAGTAACCAATAAAAACACATGGTGTGGATCGAGCATCTAATTTATGAGAGGTATACGGTTTTAGCCAAGGAAAACATAAGCACCCAAAAACTCGATGATTTTGATAATTTGGATTTGTACCATACAACCGATAAAATGGTGTTTGAAAATCAAGGGGATGTGATGGCATTCGATTAATTAAATAGACAGTCGTACCAAAAGCATACGTCCAATAAGACCTAGGTATTGATGCATGAGACATAAGGGCTACACCGGTTTCGACAATATGTCGATGTCGTCTTTCAGCAATCTCATTATGTCCAGGCGTGTGAGGTGGGCTAGTCAAATGAGATATACCATGACTTGAGAGGAAAGTCCGTAAACCAATAAATTCACCCCCATTGTCAGTATATAAAGTTCTTAATTTTGTTTGAAATCTATTTTCCACTAAACTTTTAAACGTAGTACAAACATTGAAAACTTGAGATTTTTGTTTTAAAGGATACAACCAAGTGTACCTAGTAAAATGATAAACAAAGATCACAAAATACTTAAAACCATCAATAGAAACAAGAGGAGATGTCCACACATCAGAGAAAACAATAGCTAACGGTGAAGTAGATTTAAGAGAAAAGTAGTAAAGGACAACTTATGCATTTTATTAATAGAGCAAGCAGTGCAAGGATGAGCACGTAAAGCATTGTTCGATATAGGTAAATGAAATGTAGAAACAAGTTTTTGAAGAATAGGTAAAGCTCGATGTCCAAGGCGAGAGTGCCAATCAGACATAGAGGCTTTAACAGTGGAAGCAAACGCTAGAGACGGTGGTTGAGATGCACGATGTGGCCACTCACAGGTACAGACTTAAGGTTTGCCTTCCAAGTGAAGAGCTACCATTTGTAAATCCCGAACCTGAAACTAAGTGGGTGTAAAAGTGACAGCTACAACACTAATATTACATAATTGAAAGACCGATATGAGATTTTTATCAACTGAAGGAACACATAAAATATTTTTAAAATGAAAAGGACGAGTGTAAGATGGGAGAGAAAAAGAACCAGCATGTGTAATAGGCAAGGCAGAACCATCGCCAAAGTGTACATCATCACCACCACTGATGGATGATGAGCTGGAAGATTACTCAGGTCCGCCAAGACTGAACTGATGGAGGATATTGTGATGAAAGGTATTGTTGAACCGGTAGTATTGTCCATTGTTGTGATGACCCTTGACCACGCACCAATTCGAAACTCCGAACAGAACTTGGCACTATGCCTTTGCACGCCACAAGTTTGGCACTTGCCATTGTATGTTCTATGAACATGCTGTTGAGAAGTGTTGTTGTTGTAGTTGTAGTTAGGACTTTGTTGTTGGTGAGATCGAGTGTCCATAGCATTAGCAACAACAGGAGCAACAGAGGAAGACTCACTGCAAAGTAACATTGTTTCACGGTTGAGAAGTCGTCCATAGAGCTTGGTGTAAGAGATGGGATTTGTCACGGCCATTGATCGCATCAATCTCTGGTTTGTACTCTTCACCCAAACCTGCAAGAATCTGTTCAATAAAATCTTCTGCATCAAGTGGTTTCCCAACAAGTGCTAAATCATCAGATTTAGCTTTGATAAGACGTAGGTATTTAGTGATTGTTTTTTTCCTTTGCACATGTGTGAAGTTGATGTTTGAGTTGACGGATGTGGCCACGAATAGGGTTACCAAATGCTTTTGCTAGGCTGTCCCAGATTTCCCGAGTGGTAGTGGTTGTGGACACGAGAGATTGGATTTGTGGAACACACCAAGCAGAGCACTGTAAAGAAGACAGTCATGTCTACGCCATGGAGTAAAAGCAGGATTTGGAGTCTGCACACCATTAACACTCACAGTAGATGATGGAATTAATGCAAAACCATCAATGAATGGACGAAGTTCATGACCTTCAAGGAACGAACGAACTTGGCTTCTCCACATGAGGTAGTTGCTTGATGTGAGCTTAGTTATATGTGACATATTCACAGATAACAAAGTCGATTGTGGAATTTGAACATTAAAAACAGATGTGGGAGCAGTAATTGAATAAGAAGAAGAAGCCATAGAATAGAATAAAATAGAAAAGAGCAATAAAACAGAGAGAAGCTATAAGAGAAGAGAAGAAACAGAGATGGGAAGAGTGGAGAAAGGGGATCGGAGGCTACGTTAGAAACCTAGAGATTGCTCTGATACCATATTAAGTATTAGAGAGTTTGTTAATTTTATTATTAAGTATCGTTTAGAATATATACACATATTATGATTGTACAATAGGAAAGTGAATATGTCAAGACAATTAACTGAGTTGTTTTGACCGTTGGTGAGAGTTGTTTCGATACTCTAACAAACGGTGTGAAATTTTTTGTGTCCCTATGAAGATTTATCGAAAATTTGTGTGCGGTGATGTATTTGGTAATTTGATCAACATTGTTCTCAGGCACCTAAAGAGGTTGTAAGTGATATTCCTTTACAGGTTGTGAATCACCCTATAGGGTTGCCGGGGATGTTGAGCAAGTACCAAGGTCAAAACGGTTCAAGGAGATGATGGTTTTACACAGGTTAGGCGTCATGGCAAAGGGAAGAATGTTGCTATCAAAGACTTCTTACCACCAAGCCTTTTACCCATCAAGTTTTCTTTCAAATCTTGGCGCACAGCATTAAAAGTTCGATGAGGACCAGTCTCAATATTAGGGCGTACACTTTCCAATACATGTTCAGAAGATGATAGTATTGGTGTTACGTTTTCTTTATCTGCAAGATTAACCACCTTCCGTAGACTCTTGCTCCACAATTAAACCATTAAACGTGTTAACCAAGTTAATACTATTATGCGTACTCGGAACTTGATTTTTCCATCAAAACACCAGAATTCTCTTTTCCTTGGCTACTCAAAAAAAAAGAAAATTCTTACCTCAACTCACCCGAGGTTTGATACTTGGTGAAACTTTGGGGAGTCATGTTTTTTTGTCTCCGGAACAAAGTTCAAGGCTACATGAGGACGTTATTGGGAGTGATGTAGAGGTCACGCATGACGTTGTAGCCAAGCCTATTTCTCCGAGTCGTATAAGTTCCAAATCCCCAGTTTTATGTGCTCGTACGAGTACAGTCTCCTGTTCACTGGATTATAGTATGAAGTTTGTGGATGAGTCTGGTATGAACTCAGTTCCCGTGAACGTGGTTAGTATCCTCACACGAGTCATGCTGTGGTGGGGCTGGGTGATGAGACACGGGCTTGATACCATGCCACAGTAGTTCCTCTCCCGATGCTATTGGACAGAGCAGTGGCTTATGGTTACTATGGCGTTCTAGTATTGGAGTTGTCACGATTATTGAAGCCGGTAGTCAATTTATTCATCATAAGGTGATTGCAGGAATGGATACTACTCATTTAATCTCTGTTTATGGTGCTCCTTCGGCATCTAGAAGAAGTGGGTTGTGGCAGAAATTAAGCTTAGTTAAAGTGGCAATTTTAGAGCTGCTGTTGATTGGAGGAGATTTTAATTCCATTGTCCGCTTGGATGAACATATTGGTGGGAGTGGTGGTTTATAATCGAATTGAGTTCTATTTGGGGATTAGATTAATTCTATGTCTCTAATTGATATGGGTTATCGTGGACAACAATACAAATGGATGCGACGTCGGACAATGCGTACTTATGTGGCCAAGCGTCTTGACAGAGTGCTTTGTTGTCTTCAATCACGTTAAAGTGGTAAGAGGCGGTGGTGTCACACTTACCGTTTTTGTCATCGGACCATTTCTGATTTACTTACAACTTGTTCCTCTTGTCCCTCATGATCCGCGACGCCGCCTGTTTCGTTTTGAAGTTTTCTCGTTAGAGAGAGTTTTAAGGAGATGCTTGCTATGTCTTGGGATCACACAATAAATTCAAATACTATAATACTATAAAAAAAAATCAAATAAAAGTCATACATATTAATATGTTTTAGCAATAAATTAATATAGATATTTTAATTCATACTTTGAGAAGTTAGAAGTTAGAATTTAGAATTTAGAGGTTAGAGTTTCGACTTTAGAATTTATAATTTAGAATTTAGAATATAGGGTTTAAGATTTAGAGTTTAGGGGTAAAAGGTTAGAGATTAGAATTACATTTCATATTCACAAATTACATGTATTTATTAATTTGCTTCTAATTTGTTGTTTTAACTTTTTCTTTAATTAGTATAGTATCAATATACAAAGTATTACATGTATCTTATATTTCATCTATAATTTATATCTCATAATATACTTAACTATATATTAAATTCTTTGAAAATTTTATATGCATAAAATTCTAAAATTAATTTTTAAAGTAATTGACTTAACAAATATATAATATTTTCGTAATTGTAAATTTTTCAAATGTTAAATACATCAAATAATGTATTCAAAATGAAAGTAATTATTTTGAACAAAAAAACCAATAGAAAAGAGTAACTAAGATTGATTATGTGGCGCAATCTTAACTATAGGATCTGGTTTTTTCTGATATGAAATTCCATGTGAAACAAGAAGTAATTCTGATGGCTATAATTTTATCAAGCGGATCAAGGAATATACACTGTTGATTGGCTATGGTTTTCTCGTCTCTTCATTTTCCGTCATCTCTCCCCGGACGATTTACAGTCTCTTTGCTAGAAAAACTAGTATTTGATTACGTTCACTTACATCAACTCCGAAACATTTACTTTGACTATCTCTCTTAAACCCGTCTTTGGCGTTTTGATCTTTTGACACGAGCCTCTTAGGATCTTAGCTTGATGAGAGATTGATCGATTTCGTTTTGATTTGAGGGTTGATGCATCCGATCGTGTGATAGAGTAAGGATATGGTGCGGAACATGAATGGTGAAGAATGGAACAGATAGATGTCGAGTTTGATGAGATATTACACACTCAAAAGAACTCTAAGATCTCTATATATTACGCACTAGTGATCAGTAAATAAGGATATAACACACCTTAGAAGAATTCAAGAGAGAAAACCCTTAAAAACGTTTGTTATTTTGATTGATGATTGAATGAGTTTTACAGAGCAAAACATAAGGTATAAATAGCAAAAGCCACACGAAAATTAGGGTAAAATCATGGGCTTAAATTATTAGCCTAATAGGCCTAAGTAAAATCATGGAGTTAAATTATTAGCCTAATGGGCGTGAAGAATGTGTAAGCCTTTCAGCCTCATTAAAAACCTTCATGTTAAAACCCATTGGGATAAAACACACTTAAGGGAAAAAGAGTGTTGAATGGTTTACACGCCCATTAGCTAACCTTCTTGAGTGCTCAGTGTAAGCATCAAGGTATGCTGTTCTGGAGATTCGGATGTGTGCATCTTGGTGAGCATTCCTTCAATAGCTTGGTTCAGCAACTTCCTTCTAGCTCTGATCATTGGTCCACTTGGTATTGCTACTTACAATTCAGCTTAATCTTCATGCTTATCCGAGTCTCCATTGTTGTGTTCTCCATGTTGGGGAGTTGAGCTGTCCATGATCGCATCATCTCCTCCCTCTTGAGAAGGATTTGTTCTCAAATCCGATTCATGGATGTATCGTTTTGCTAGGAGCTCGTCAATCTGTTTTTGCAGCTCCGTAGTCTCCAATGGATTAGTCATATAAGTTAGACGGTTTGGTAATGAAGCTCCAGGAACGAGATCTATCTGATGTTCAATCCCTCTAGTTGGGGGCAATCCTGGTGGTGTATCCGTAGAGAAAACATCATGAAAATCCTGCAAAAGTTCTTGAAGTTCACTCAGATATACCGGTGTAGTTTCAGCTAAACAAGATAGTGCTTCTTTGTGCATAAATAAGAGTATGGGGCATTTAGAAAGTAAAGCATGTTTAACTCCCTTTGCTTGTATGTAGAAGCCTTGTTTCTTGGTTTTAGAATTGATTTTTGAACCAGATTTAGCTTGCTGTTTCTAATGGTCTTCATACACTTCTTGTGGAGTAAGAGGAACCAGAATGGTCTTCCTTCCCTTAAACTCAAAAATGTGCCTGTTTGTATACCCATCAAGTGTCACTCTTTGATGAGATTGCCAAGGTCTTCCTAACAGAATGTGACTATCTTCCATAGGTAGAATGTCACATAGAATCTGATCTTCATATTTGTCAATCGATAATGGTACTAAAACCTGATCTGAAACCTCTAATTCACCTCCTTCATTCAATCACTGCAGCTTGTATGGATGAGTGTGCTTGGTAGTAGTCATTCCTAGCTTCTTTACCATTGTTTCACTTGCTACATTAGTGCAGCTCCCTCCATCAATTATCAAACTACACACCTTTCCCTTGACCAAACACCTAGTGTGAAATAGATTTTGCCTCTGCTCTTCAATCTCTGGTTTTGGCTGTACACTAAGAGTTTTTCTTGCAACCAAAATATCTCCTATGACCGGTAATTCTACACCTTCTGATACTTCTTCTTCCTCTGGTTGCAACGTTTCTATCATCTCATCTTCAGATTCGATTTCTCCAAACCATTACTCTCTTGTTTGGGCAAGCATTAGCATAATGTCCCATTCCTTGACATTTAAAGCAATGAACATCCTTAGCTCTGGATGTTGATGGATTTGTTGATCGATTCTAACATGTAGGTGTTGTAGGGCTCGGATTCACACTCTCTTTAACCTCATTCGAGACGTTACTTGCTATGAAAGCAACTATCTTGTCTTCTCTTGTGTAACTAGGTCGATTTTGTCCAAATCCTCCACAACTAACAGTTTTAGTTATGCAGCATCTGCTCCAAATTATCATAGTACTCCATCTCCATTTTGTCCTGAATATCACGATTAAGTCCTCCTAAAAATCGGGCCGTTGTAGCTTCACTATCCTCATGTAACTCAGCCCTAATCATCAAGGTTTCCATCTCCTGAAAGTATTCTTCCTCGGTTCTGCTCCCTTGACTCAACCTCCTCAATTTCTGATGAATTCCCTATGATGATAACTCGGTACAAAACGCCTTCTCATGAGCGTTTTCATTCTATCTCAATTGTCAATTGGTTCCTCTCCATTGCGTCTCCTAGAGGTGACAATCTGGTCCCACTAGCTAAGTGCATAATCAGTAAATTCAGTAGCGGCTACTCTCACCTTATTAGCTTCAGAATACGCTTGACAATCAAACACCAACTCAATCTTCTTCTCCCAATCCAAATATGCATCAGGAGCACTCTTGCATTTACGAATTTTTTTAAATATATCATAATATATTTTAATCTTTTTCAGCAAGAGGAATAAGGGGATACCAACCCTGACATCCTTAGCACTCTATACATCACCAAGCGGAACAAAGACGAGATTTTTGTGGACAAAAAATCTGAGAATCTCTACAACGACGTCAGTGCAAGGATGCAGGAATTGACTGAAGAATGCGGTGATGAGAGCTCTGCATCCGGGGGATTATCTACGGGGCAGAATAACCAAATCTATTAAGAGGTAAAATAATTTTAAATTCTTCCTTTAGCTTTTACTTTAGATAAATTACTCTAACTTTCGATTATCTTTCTTTTATTAGATCGCTCCCCGTAAAAAAATTTTATTTGGAACAGGTTCTCTCGGCTCGAGAATTGAGCAGTGTATCTCACCTCAATGAATTACACAATCCTCCGAAGCAACTAATGACCTTCGAGAGATAGTTGATCGGCAGACCCAAGAGTTAGATCGGACTAACACTTAGCTGGCCAAAGCTAAGAATAAAATCACGACCTATGATCGCTTGTGGTCTATACTGGCCAAGAAGGATTCAGAGCTGGCTTATGCGTTTGCGGAGATCAATGCTGAAGACGAAAACACCAGCTCCGGCTCGGGGAATTTAGACCGCTCTGACGATTTTTGAATTTTTAAAAACAATTTGTAAACTATTTTTAATTAATGAAATTTATTTTATTTTATAATTTTAGTATTTTTTTAATTTTTGTTTTTTTTTGTTTTTTTAATTAATATATCGTCGCAGAGGAGTCGCAAAAGCACACCTCGCATAAAAGTTGCAAAGGCATCTCTCGCAGACAAGTCACGAAACCAGACCTCGCAACTTCCTCGCAAGAACTGCCTCGCATAGATGTCGCAGGCGTTACTCTAGCATATGTCGCTAAAGACTCGTATTTTTCGGCATCGCGTTCACATCGCAAAACTTGCTAGTCCCTTGCGACAGAGTAGCTTGCAAGGGCTTTGCGACATATCCGGAGCATCACAAATCTTGCGACATCTCTGCGAGGGAATCATGTTTGCAACTTGCAAATTGCGACATTTTGCTTGACGTCGCAAGGCCGTGTCATTTAGTCTTTTATGACATCTTCGCGAGAGAATTTTCCATCGCAAATTCCTAGTTTTCTTGTAGTGGGTTGCAGAAGTATGCTGGCTTTGTTCCTTAATGACTTAACTTCACATTCATCTACCTAAGGCGCCCATTATATATTGTGACAAACGGTGGTGCTACATACTTGTGTGCGAATCTGTTTTTTCATTCAAGGATGAATCACATAGCACTAGATTATCATTTCGTACATAATAAAATACAAGTCAGAAGCTTTCGTGTTACATACGTCTCAACTCATGATCAACTTGCAGACACATTGACAAAACCTTTACCAAGATCACGCTTTTAACTAGCTTGTTCAAGGTTGAAGTTCTCAAGACCACTCTCTATTGAGGGGGCATATTAGCCAAATAAGTAAAGAAACATATTTAGCAATGAACTGTAATCGTAGATTTCTTGTAATTGCTCTTTTCTTTGTGTATATATCACATGTAATTCTCTCTGTAAAATAATTAGAAAACAATCACTTTAACATAGATAATGGTAAAGATGAGGGTTTAAAATTGTTACATGTAGCTTATGAAAGAGGAATTCCCCAAGCAAGATATATTGTACTAATGCTTGGATGATGGTCTATTTATTGTAGAAAGACTATGATGACTTAGCTACAACTGGAAGAATGGCCACCCAAAGATCCTGAGCCATCAATCAAATGGAAAAGGTATACTTGCTGTTCTTCACTTTCTTTTGACGAAGACATCTACAGTTGCATTTGAGAGTACATTTAGTACAAATGATCGTATTTTTAACCCATATATGAGTTGCCTTACATATTACATATATATGAGCGAGAAATGAGTGATTGCTATCTCAGATTTACTTTTAACACTAAACTTATCTTCAATTTAAATTTTTTAGTTAACTAACCTATTTACTTGTTTTGATTTGCTGAATTTGAAGTCTTTGGATTTTAAGACGTGATGTCGTAGAATCCGCACAATCCATATTAATTTAATTATCATGTGTGTTTAATTCTTCTGATTCGTAAACCAAATTATATACACTTCTTTAACTAACATAACCTATTTGGTTTGTTTTTTTTGTTTCATAGGAATTGGGAACCAATCAAGTTCAAGATATGTCTCAGTACTTTACGTACAACTTTATTTTATTTTTATGCTTGGTTATTTGGAGACTTTAAAACTATTTCTGTTGTTTAATAAAATTAAGTTACTTAATTATGATTCGTTATTGGAATTTTAAACTTCTGAGTTTTTTATCTTTGTTTTTGGTTTGATAAATGTTTGGAACACTCTTTGAAAGCCTTATAACAAGGTTCGTTTATGTCAAAATGTTAAAACATGTTTATAGGTTTTTTTTTTTTTACTTTCGGTTTGGATCCAATTAGAGTAATTTTAAATCTTCGCGAAACCCAAAATATAATCTTAAAATTTTGTGAAATTTTTGGTTCCTCATATATAGACCCGAACCGATCTGAATCTGTAGTTACCCGAAACAAATCGACCTGAAATATGATATGCTTCCAATATGGGTGCATATAGCTTTGACCCAAAAATCCGAACTGGAAAAAAACTCAAACAAAATCCAAATCGAAACCTGAAATATCCAGGTCTAATTTGAGCTGTCGACTTATTTTGCATACTCGCTCACTTAACTTTTGTAAATTGATTTATTTTGAAATATTGACGTATGATTTGTTTAGTTACTTATTCTATTATTATCTTGATTGAACTTGTGATTTGTTGTTTGTTAATAGTTGATTTGTTGTTTTTTACTTGACTTGTTTTTTTTTGGTAAACTTTTTTCACTCTTAGTTAATTCCAGGATGTGATGAGTCGACATTGAGGTGCCAAACGACTTCGTCAATAAGAGCTCTTGGGAGTCATCAGCCTGTTATCTCCGTCGTACCTTTGATCCGTTGAGCGAGAACCCTTCCACACAGGACTCTCGGATCACTATGGCCGACTTTCGTCTCTGTTCGAACTTATTAGTAAACTTGATTTGTTTAACCAAATATACAATAACATGAGTTATATGAAAGGAAGATGGATGCGTAATAATATAATATTGAAAAATTGAAACATAATAATGATGATAAATCAACCAAACTATAAATCCAATTAGTAACGACAATAAAATATGATAGTGAAATGAAGAGGATAAGAAAAAGAGGGTATATATAAAATTATATATGATGATCGTCAACAGTGATCATCAAATAAACTCTATATAAAGCGCTATATGCTTCACATTCTAATATTCAACTCTACAGTAATGATTATTGATTAACATAATTAGTATATGAAATTTAATTGGAATTTGGAGAAGATACATGAGTTGGAGAAGATAGAAACAAACAAAAAATCCTACTTTACTCAAATTTGTTTGGTTCATTTATAAAATTCTATTTTATATCTACAATTTTAATTAATTATTAAATTTTACATGATTTCTTACTCTTTAATTACTAAGTTACATTAATTATTATATATATTTAAA
Source organism: Lepidium sativum (assembly GCA_023374145.1). Classification (NCBI taxonomy): domain Eukaryota; kingdom Viridiplantae; phylum Streptophyta; class Magnoliopsida; order Brassicales; family Brassicaceae; genus Lepidium; species Lepidium sativum. Next base: position 2,073 of record JAKUCM010004409.1, on the reverse strand, counting down.
AATTAGTTTTGTTATATATTTTAAATTGTAAAATTGAATTTAGAATACTATAATATACGGTTAAAATATCATTTTAAGAAAATATACAATCAAATTTTCCCTTTTAATGATCATATTTACAGTTACTAAAAAATACTAACTTCTACATAATTTTAGTAATTGGTATTTACTTTCAATGTGATTTTGGTGAGTAGTGAAGTACAAAACGTGATTTTGATTAAATGTTCTGTTTCTAGCAAACACTTATCATTACGAAGTTATGGTAATTATTATAAACAAATTTGGTTTGGTCATTTTCAGTAATTATTATTTTGTTTTTCCTTTACGTCTATAATTGTTTTTTGTTAACAAAAAAAGTACAAAATAAAATAGTTCCCTAAATATTCGATAAAGCGAAACAAGTTAATCCTTATTTAAGGAAACACAAAAAAAAGAAGTTATAATAAATCAACCATAAAACCATACAAATTAAGGACCACAAGAGATGGTTTCTCCAAGTATGAATCATAATGCAAATATGATTCATTAAAGAAACTTGTTTACCATATGAACAAGACAATTTCCCAGAAACACAAAATAAGTTAGGTAAACTGAATGGGCTTAGCCATGATCGTTACCCTCTTGTGTGTATTGCACATATATTCGTATTTTCAAATAAACACAATAAAATAAAACATCTTGGTTTAGTATTGATATTTTAATAGTTTTATAAAAGGATATAAGATTTCAAAAAAAAAGGTACAATTAGAGAATTTTCAAAAAAAAATTACAAGAAAATCAAAACAGAAGGCCAAAATTCTTACAGTATCCGGAGGAGTTTGATAGATTCAGATTCTCAACTTTCCCCTTAATCAGATTCTAAAATGCTCAATATAAAGACAAATTGGTTAGCTTGTAGTGTTCTAAATTTATATAAGAATTGTTCCTATGTAAATTCTTGGAGTTTGTACTGTTCAAAATAGAAACAACAATAGTTTTTTCCCTCTTTAATGATTGTGTAAGTAAATGATGGTTCAATAAAAAAAAGTATTTCTTACGACAAACAAAATATTCTAATACTACTAATCAAGATATTTAACAGTTAAAATTGTAATAAAAAGTATTAAACACCATTTAATAAAATATTATAAAATATATAGAACATAGAGGCTACAATGAAAAACGCAATAGTAGAACACATTTTTCAAATATGTACAAATTATAATTAGAAAACACAACTATAGAAAATCATATATTTTCAAATGTAAATTCCAACAAATGAAAGTTGTAACTTTGAAAATTAAACCAACTGAATAACAAAACCCAAAACACGCAGTTATAGATTCTTTGAAACTAGTTACAAACAAAATAAAAAGAATAATAGTCATGTTCTCTATTAATGGTAGTGTTATTAAATGATAGTTCAATAAATACTAACAATCAAGATTTAAATGGTTAAAATAATATAAAATTTATTGAACAAATCTATAATAAAATATATAAAAATATATAAAAAGGGAGTTACTATTACACTAAAAAGAAAAGGAAAGTTACAATAAATAATAAACCATAAAAGAATGTTGCGTCTTTCCAAATGTAACTTCTAAGAAAAGTTATAAGTTTTAAAACTAAACTAAATAAATAAGAGAAGATGAAAATTTATATAAAAAAATTTATTGCAAAAAGACACAATAAAACAAAATATAAGATTTTGTATTGGTATTTCGATAACTTTAAAATGATGGCTTTATAAAATGATATAAAATTTTCAAAAAAAACAGAATTATGGAATCTACAAGAAGTGTACCCTATTAAAAGACGTATCAAGATATATTAAAGAAGAAATAAAAATTCACAATACAGAAAAAACCATAAAACATTGTTACATTTAGGGTATGAGTAAAATAGTTTTAATGAATTAGAAATATTTTTAAAAGTCGTAAAATTATAAATATAAACATTAACAAGATGATATAAAAATTATATTTATTAAAAATCAATTTTTCTAGAAAATTCTTGTCTTAAATTTCATATAGCGAATGTGAACCATTGTACTTTTTCTAATTAATGAAAAAAATTTCAGGATTACAATAC
>JAKUCM010004408.1:0-48688 GCA_023374145.1 Lepidium sativum | reverse complement strand
TGAAAGCAATCTACATATATACATACTTACGCTCTTGGTAAGGATTTTTTTTTAAAGAAATAGACTATGCTAGGACTTTGCGACATCTGGACCCTAGACGTCGCAAGGGCCTCGCAGAGTCTATTTTTTAAAAAAAAATCCTTATTGTTTTCATAATTAACAACTATTGTACGGTGTTAACATATGCATGAATATTTTTTTGGAAACGAGTGATTCATTTATTGTCAAACATCAAATGTATGAATATGTTTCACTCCACGATAATTCTAAAGGCAATCTACATATATCCGTACTTACGCTCTCGGTAAAGATTTTTTTTTAAATAGACTCTGCTAGGCCCTTGCGACATCTGGACACTAGACGTCGCAAGGGCCTAGCAGAGTCTCTTTTTTAAAAAAAATCCTTATTGTTTTCAGAATTAACAACTATTGTACGGTGTTAACATATGCATGAATATTTTATTGGAAACGAATGATTCTTTGATTATCAAACATCAAATGTATGAATATGTTTTACTCCACGATAATCCCGAAGGCAATCTACATATATCCATACTTACGCTCTTTGTAAGGATTTTTTTTTAAAGAAATGGACTATACTAGGCCATTGCGACATAAGTACCCTAGACGTCGCAAGGGCCTAGCTAAGTCTACTTTTTTAAAAAAAAATCCTTATTGTTTTCAGAATTAACAACTATTATACGATGTTAACATATGCATGAATATTTTATTATAAATAAATGATTTTTTTTTATTAAACATCAAATGTATGAATATGTTTTACTCCACAATAATCCCGAAGGCAATCTACATATAACAATACTTACGCTCTTTGTAAGGATTTTTTTCAAAGAAATAAACTCTGCTAGGCCCTTGCGACATCTGGACCCTAGACGTCGCAAGGCCTAGCAGAGTCTATTTTTAAAAAAAAAATCCTTATTGTTTTCAGAATTGACAACTATTATACGGTGTTAACATATGCATGAATATTTTATTGGAAATGAATGATTCTTTGATTGTCAAACATCAAATGTAAGAATATATTTTTACTCCACGATAATCCTGAATGTAATCTACATATATACGTACTTACGCTCTTGGTAAGGATTTTTTTTTAAAGAAATAGAGTATGCTAGGCCTTGGCGACATCTAGACCCTAGATGTCGCAAGGGCCTAGCATAGTCTATTTTTAAAAAAAAAATCCTTATTGTTTTCAGAATTAACAACTATTGTACGGTGTTAACATATGCATGAATATTTTATTGGAAACGAATAATTCTTTGATTGTCAAACATCAAATGTATGAATAAGTTTCACACCACGATAATTCTGAAGGCAATCTACATATATTCATACTTATGCTCTCAGTACGGATTTTTTTTAAAGAAATAGACTCTGCTATGCCCTTGCGACATCTCGACACTAGACATTCCAAGGGCCTAGCTAAGTCTACTTTTAAAAAAAAAAATCCTTATTGTTTTCAGAATTAACAACTATTATACGGTGTTAACATATGCATGAATATTTTATTATAAACGAATGATTTTTTGATTGTCAAACATCAAATGTATGAATATGTTTTACTCCACGATCCCGAAGGCAATCTACATATATCCATACTTACGCTCTTTGTAAGGATTTTTTTTAAAGAAATAGACTATGCTAGGCCCTGGCGACATCTAGACCCTAGACGTCGCAAGGGCCTAGCATAGTCTATTTTTTAAAAAAAAATCCTTATTGTTTTCAGAATTAACAACTATTGTACGGTGTTAACATATGCAAGAATATTTTCTTGGAAACGAATGATTCTTTGATTGTCAAACATCAAATGTATTAATATGTTTCACTCCACGATAATTCTGAAGGCAATCTACATATATCCGTACTTACACTCTCAGTAAGGATTTTTTTAAAAGAAATAGACTCTCCTATGCCCTTGCGACATCTCGACACTAGACGTTGCAAGGGCCTAGCTAAGTCTACTTTAAAAAAAAAAATCATTATTGTTTTCAGAATTAACAACTATTATACGGTGTTAACATATGCATGAATATTTTATTATAAACGAATGATTTTTTGATTGTCAAACATCAAATGTATGAATATATTTTACTCCACGATAATCCCGAATGCAATCTACATATATCCATACGTACGCTCTTTGTAAGGATTTTTTTCAAAGAAATAGACTCTGCTAGGCCCTTGCGACATCTGGACCCTAGACGTCGCAAGGGCCTAGTAGAGTCTATTTTTTAAAAAAAAAATCTTATTGTTTTCAGAATTGACAACTATTATACGGTGTTAACATATGCATGAATATTTTATTGGTAACGGATGATTCTTTGATTGTCAAACATCAAATGTAAGAATATGTTTTTACTCCACGATAATCCTAAAGGCAATCTACATATATACATACTTACGCTCTTGGTAAGGATTTTTTTTAAAGAAATAGACTATGCTAGGCCCTTGGGACATTTGGACCATAGATGTCGCAAGGGCCTAGCAGAGTCTATTTTTTAAAAAAAAATCCTTATTGTTTTCATAAATAACAACTATTGTACGGTGTTAACATATTCATGAATATTTTATTGGAAAGGAATGATTCTTTGATTGTCAAACATCAAATGTATGAATATGTTTTTACTACACGATAATCCTAAAGGCAATCTACATATATACATACTTACGCTCTTGGTAAGGATTTTTTTTTAAAGAAATAGACTATGCTAGGCCCTTGCGACATGTGGACCCTAGACGTTTCAGGGGCCTAGCTAAGTCTACTTTTTAAAAAAAAAATCCTTATTGTTTTCAGAATTGACAACTATTATACGGTGTTACGATATGCATGAATATTTTACTGGAAAAGAATTATTCTTTGATTGTCAAACATCAAATGTAAGAATATGTTTTTACTACACGATAATCGTGAAGGAAATCTACATATATACATACTTACACTCTTGGTAAGGATTTTTTTTAAAAGAAATAGACTATGCTAGGCTCTGGCGACATCTAGACCCTAGACGTCGCAAGGGCCTAGCATAGTCTATTTTAAAAAAAAATCCTTATTGTTTTCGGAATTAACAACTATTGTACGGTGTTAACATATGCATGAATATTTTATTGGAAACAAATGATTCTTTGATTGTCAAAAATCAAATGTATGAATATGTTTCACTCTACGATAATTCTGAAGGCAATCTACATATATTCGTACTTATGCCCTCAGTACCGATTTTTTTAAAAGAAATAGACTCTGCTATGCCCTTGCGACATCTCGACACTAGACATTGCAAGGGCCTAGCTAAGTCTACTTTTTTAAAAAAAAATCCTTATTGTTTTCAGAATTAACAACTATTATACGGTGTTAACATATGCATGAATGTTTTATTATAAACGAATGATTTTTTGATTGTCAAACATCTAATGTATGAATATGTTTTACTCCACGATAATCCCGAAGGCAATCTACATATATCCAAACTTACGATCTTTGTAAGGATTTTTTTTTTAAAGAAATAGACTATGCTAGGCCCTTGCGACATCTATACCCTAGACGTCGCAAGGGCCTAGCAGAGTCTATTTTTAAAAAAAAAATCCTTATTATTTTCATAATTAACAACTATTGTATTGTATTAACATATGCATGAATTTTTTATTGGAAACGAATGATTCTTTGATTGTCAAACATCAAATGTATGAATATGTTTCATTCCACGATAATTCTGAAGGCAATCTACATATATCAGTACTTACGCTCTCATTAAGGATTTTTTTAACGAAATAGATCTGCTATGCCCTTGGGACATCTCGACACTAGACGTTGCAAGGGCCTAGCTAAGTCTAATTTAAAAAAAAAATCCTTATTTTTTTCAGAATTAACAACTATTATACGATGTTAACATATGCATGAATATTTTATTATAAACGAATGATTTTTTGATTATCAAATATCAAATGTATGAATATGTTTTACTCCACAATAATCCCGAAGGCAATCAACATATAACCATACTTACGCTCTTTGTAAGGATTTTTTTCAAAGAAATAGACTCTGCTAGGCCCTTGCGACATCTGGACCCTAGACGTCGCAAGGGCCTAGCAGAGTCTATTTTAAAAAAAAAAAATGCTTATTGTTTTCAGAATTGACAACTATTATACTGTGTTAACATATGCATGAATATTTTATTGGAAACGGATGATTCTTTGATTGTCAAACATCAAATGTAAGAATATGTTTTTACTCCACGATAATCCTGAAGGCAATCTACATAAATACGTACTTACGCTCTTGGTAAGGATTTTTTTTAAAGAAAAAGACTATGCTAGGCCCTTGCGACATTTGGACCCTAGACGTTGCAAGGGCCTAGCTAAGTCTACTTTTTCTTAAAAAAAATCCTTATTGTTTTCAGAATTAACAACTATTATACGATGTTAACATATGCATGAATATTTTATTATAAACGAATGATTTTTTGATTGTAAAAAATCAAATGTATGAATATGTTTTACTCCACAATAATCCCGAAGGCAATCTACTTATATTTATACTTACGCTCTTTGTAAGGATTTTTTTTAAAGAAATAGACTCTGCTAGGCCCTTGCGACATTTGGACCCTAGACATCGCAAGGGCCTAGCAGAGTATATTTTTTGAAAAAAAAAATCTTATTGTTTTAAGAATTGACAACAATTATACGGTGTTAACATATGCATGAATATTTTATTGGAAACGAATGATTCTTTGATTGTCAAACATCAAATGTAAGAATATGTTTTTACTACACGATAATCCTGAAGGCAATCTACATATATCCAAACTTACGCTCTTTGTAAGGATTTTTTTTTAAAGAAATAGACTATGCTAGGCCCTTGCGACATCTGTACCCTAGCCGTCGCAAGGGCCTAGCAGAGTCTATTTTTTAAAAAAAATCCTTATTATTTTCATAATTAACAACTATTGTATGATATTAACATATGCATGAATTTTTTATTGGAAACAAAAGATTCTTTGATTGTCAAACATCAAATGTATGAATATGTTACACTCCACGATAATTCTGAAGGCAATCTACATATATCCATACTTACGCTCTTTGTAAGGATTTTTTTTAAAGAAATAGACTCTGCTAGGCCCTTGCGACGTCTAGGGTGATGTACGGTGTTAAAAAAATCCTTACTATTTTCATAATTAACAACTATTGTACGGTGTTAACATATGCATGAATATTTTATTGGAAACGAATGATTCTTTGATTGTCAAACATCACATGTATGAATATGTTTTACTCCACGATAGTCCCAAAGGAAACTACATATATCCATACTTACGCTCTTTGTAAGGATTTTTTTTAAAGAAATAGACTCTGCTAGGCCCTTGCGACGTCTAGGGTGATGTACGGTGTTAAAAAAATCCTTACTATTTCCATAATTAACAACTATTGTACGGTGTTAACATATGCATGAATATTTTTTTGGAAACGAGTGATTCATTTATTGTCAAACATCAAATGTATGAATATGTTTCACTCCACGATAATTCTAAAGGCAATCTACATATATCCGTACTTACGCTCTCGGTAAAGATTTTTTTTTTAAATAGACTCTGCTAGGCCCTTGCGACATCTGGACACTAGACGTCGCAAGGGCCTAGCAGAGTCTCTTTTTTAAAAAAAATCCTTATTGTTTTCAGAATTAACAACTATTGTACGGTGTTAACATATGCATGAATATTTTATTGGAAACGAATGATTCTTTGATTATCAAACATCAAATATATGAATATGTTTCACTCCACGATAATTCTGAAGGCAATCTACATATATCCGTACTTACGCTCTCAGTAAGGATTTTTTTAAAGAAATAGACTCTGCTATGCCCTTGCGACATCTCGACACTAGACGTTGCAAGGGCCTAGCTAAGTCTACTTTTTAAAAAAAAAAAATCTTTATTGTTTTCAGAATTAACAACTATTATACGGTGTTAACATATGCATTAATATTTTATTGGGAACGAATGATTCTTTGATTGTCAAACATCAAATGTAAGAATATGTTTTTACTACACGATAATCCTGAAGGCAATCTACATATATACATACTTACGCTCTTGGTAAGGATTTTTTTTTAAAGAAATAGACTATGCTAGGACTTTGCGACATCTGGACCCTAGACGTCGCAAGGGCCTCGCAGAGTCTATTTTTTAAAAAAAAATCCTTATTGTTTTCATAATTAACAACTATTGTACGGTGTTAACATATGCATGAATATTTTTTGGAAACGAGTGATTCATTTATTGTCAAACATCAAATGTATGAATATGTTTCACTCCACGATAATTCTAAAGGCAATCTACATATATCCGTACTTACGCTCTCGGTAAAGATTTTTTTTTAAATAGACTCTGCTAGGCCCTTGCGACATCTGGACACTAGACGTCGCAAGGGCCTAGCAGAGTCTCTTTTTTAAAAAAAATCCTTATTATTTTCAGAATTAACAACTATTGTACGGTGTTAACATATGCATGAATATTTTATTGGAAACGAATGATTCTTTGATTATCAAACATCAAATATATGAATATGTTTCACTCCACGATAATTCTGAAGGCAATCTACATATATCCGTACTTACGCTCTCAGTAAGGATTTTTTTAAAGAAATAGACTCTGCTATGCCCTTGCGACATATCGACACTAGACGTTGCAAGGGCCTAGCTAAGTCTACTTTTTTTTAAAAAAAAATCTTTATTGTTTTCAGAATTAACAACTATTATACGGTGTTAACATAAGCATTAATATTTTATTGGGAACGAATGATTCTTTGATTGTCAAACATCAAATGTAAGAATATGTTTTTACTACACGATAATCCTGAAGGCAATCTACATATATACATACTTACGCTCTTGGTAAGGATTTTTTTTTAAAGAAATAGACTATGCTAGGACTTTGCGACATCTGGACCCTAGACGTCGCAAGGGCCTCGCAGAGTCTATTTTTTAAAAAAAAATCCTTATTGTTTTCATAATTAACAACTATTGTACGGTGTTAACATATGCATGAATATTTTTTTGGAAACGAGTGATTCATTTATTGTCAAACATCAAATGTATGAATATGTTTCACTCAACGATAATTCTAAAGGCAATCTACATATATCCGTACTTACGCTCTCGGTAAAGATTTTTTTTTAAATAGACTCTGCTAGGCCCTTGCGACATCTGGACACTAGACGTCGCAAGGGCCTAGCAGAGTCTCTTTTTTTAAAAAAATCCTTATTATTTTCAGAATTAACAACTATTGTACGGTGTTAACATATGCATGAATATTTTATTGGAAACGAATGATTCTTTGATTATCAAACATCAAATATATGAATATGTTTCACTCCACGATAATTCTGAAGGCAATCTACATATATCCGTACTTACGCTCTCAGTAAGGATTTTTTTAAAGAAATAGACTCTGCTATGCCCTTGCGACATATCGACACTAGACGTTGCAAGGGCCTAGCTAAGTCTACTTTTTTTTAAAAAAAAATCTTTATTGTTTTCAGAATTAACAACTATTATACGGTGTTAACATAAGCATTAATATTTTATTGGGAACGAATGATTCTTTGATTGTCAAACATCAAATGTAAGAATATGTTTTTACTACACGATAATCCTGAAGGCAATCTACATATATACATACTTACGCTCTTGGTAAGGATTTTTTTTTAAAGAAATAGACTATGCTAGGACTTTGCGACATATGGACCCTAGACGTCGCAAGGGCCTAGCAGAGTCTATTTTTAAAAAAAAAATCCTTATTGTTTTCATAATTAACACCTATTGTACGGTGTTAACATATGCATGAATATTTTTTTGGAAACGAGTGATTCATTTATTGTCAAACATCAAATGTATGAATATGTTTCACTCCACGATAATTCTAAAGGCAATCTACATATATCCGTACTTACGCTCTCGGTAAAGATTTTTTTTTTAAATAGACTCTGCTAGGCCCTTGCGACATCTGGACACTAGACGTCGCAAGGGCCTAGCAGAGTCTCTTTTTTAAAAAAAAATCCTTATTGTTTTCAGAATTAACAACTATTGTACGGTGTTAACATATGCATGAATATTTTATTGGAAACGAATGATTCTTTGATTATCAAACATCAAATGTATGAATATGTTTTACTCCACGATAATCCCGAAGGCAATCTACATATATCCATACTTACGCTCTTTGTAAGGATTTTTTTTAAAGAAATGGACTATGCTAGGCCATTGCGACATAAGTACCCTAGACGTCGCAAGGGCCTAGCTAAGTCTACTTTTTTAAAAAAAAATCCTTATTGTTTTCAGAATTAACAACTATTATACGATGTTAACATATGCATGAATATTTTATTATAAATGAATGATTTTTTTTTATTAAACATCAAATGTATGAATATGTTTTACTCCACAATAATCCCGAAGGCAATCTTCTCTCTCTTTTACTTACGCTCTTTGTAAGGATTTTTTTCAAAGAAATAAACTCTGCTAGGCCCTTGCGACATCTGGACCCTAGACGTCGCAAGGCCTAGAAGAGTCTATTTTTAAAAAAAAAATCCTTATTGTTTTCAGAATTGACAACTATTGTACGGTGTTAACATATGCATGAATATTTTATTGGAAATGAATGATTCTTTGATTGTCAAACATCAAATGTAAGAATATATTTTTACTCCACGATAATCCTGAATGTAATCTACATATATACGTACTTACGCTCTTGGTAAGGATTTTTTTTTAAAGAAATAGACTATGCTAGGCCCTGGCGACATCTAGACCCAAGATGTCGCAAGGGCCTAGCATAGTCTATTTTTAAAAAAAAAAATCCTTATTGTTTTCAGAATTAACAACTATTGTACGGTGTTAACATATGCATGAATATTTTATTGGAAACGAATAATTCTTTGATTGTCAAACATCAAATGTATGAATAAGTTTCACACCACGATAATTCTGAAGGCAATCTACATATATTCGTACTTATGCTCTCAGTACGGATTTTTTTTTAAGAAATAGACTCTGCTATGCCCTTGCGACATCTCGACACTAGACATTCCAAGGGCCTAGCTAAGTCTACTTTAAAAAAAAAAATCCTTATTGTTTTCAGAATTAACAACTATTATACGGTGTTAACATATGCATGAATATTTTATTATAAACGAATGATTTTTTGATTGTCAAACATCAAATGTATGAATATGTTTTACTCCACGATCCCGAAGGCAATCTACATATATCCATACTTACGCTCTTTGTAAGGATTTTTTTTTTTAAAGAAATAGACTATGCTAGGCCCTGGCGACATCTAGAGCCTAGACGTCGCAAGGGCCTAGCATAGTCTATTTTTTAAAAAAAAATCCTTATTGTTTTCAGAATTAACAACTATTGTACGGTGTTAACATATGCAAGAATATTTTCTTGGAAACGAATGATTCTTTGATTGTCAAACATCAAATGTATGAATATGTTTCACTCCACGATAATTCTGAAGGCAATCTACATATATCTGTACTTACGCTCTCAGTAAGGATTTTTTTTAAAGAAATAGACTCGGCTATGCCCTTGCAACATTAGGACCCTAGACGTCGCAAGGACCTAGCAGAGTCTATTTTTGAAAAATAAAATCCTTATTGTTTTCAGAATTGACAACTATTATACGGTGTTAACATATGCATTAATATTTTATTGGAAACGAATGATTCTTTGATTGTCAAACATCAAATGTAAGAATATGTTTTTACTACACGATAATCTTGAAGGCAATCTACATATATTCGTACTTACGCTCTCAGTACGGATTTTTTTTAAAGAAATAGATTCTGCTATGCCCTTGCGACATCTCGACACTAGACATTGCAAGGGCCTAGCTAAGTCTACTTTTAAAAAAAAAAATCATTATTGTTTTCAGAATTAACAACTATTATACGGTGTTAACATATGCATGAATATTTTATTATAAACGAATGATTTTTTGATTGTCAAACATCAAATGTATGAATATATTTTACTCCACGATAATCCCGAATGCAATCTACATATATCCATACGTACGCTCTTTGTAAGGATTTTTTTCAAAGAAATAGACTCTGCTAGGCCCTTGCGACATCTGGACCCTAGACGTCGCAAGGGCCTAGTAGAGTCTATTTTTTAAAAAAAAAATCTTATTGTTTTCAGAATTGACAACTATTATACGGTGTTAACATATGCATAAATATTTTATTGGTAACGGATGATTCTTTGATTGTCAAACATCAAATGTAAGAATATGTTTTTACTCCACGATAATCCTAAAGGCAATCTACATATATACATACTTACGCTCTTGGTAAGGATTTTTTTTAAAGAAATAGACTATGCTAGGCCCTCGCGACATTTGGACCATAGATGTCGCAAGGGCCTAGCAGAGTCTATTTTTTAAAAAAAAATCCTTATTGTTTTCATAAATAACAACTATTGTACGGTGTTAACATATTCATGAATATTTTATTGGAAAGGAATGATTCTTTGATTGTCAAACATCAAATGTATGAATATGTTTTTACTACACGATAATCCTAAAGGCAATCTACATATATACATACTTACGCTCTTGGTAAGGATTTTTTTTTAAAAGAAATAGACTATGCTAGGCTCTGGCGACATCTAGACCCTAGACGTCGCAAGGGCCTAGCATAGTCTATTTTAAAAAAATTCCTTATTGTTTTCGGAATTAACAACTATTGTATGGTGTTAACATATGCATGAATATTTTATTGGAAACAAATGATTCTTTGATTGTCAAAAATCAAATGTATGAATATGTTTCACTCTACGATAATTCTGAAGGCAATCTACATATATTCGTACTTATGCCCTCAGTACCGATTTTTTTTAAAGAAATAGACTCTGCTATGCCCTTGCGACATCTCGACACTAGACATTGCAAGGGCCTAGCTAAGTCTACTTTTTTTTAAAAAAATCCTTATTGTTTTCAGAATTAACAACTATTATACGGTGTTAACATATGCATGAATGTTTTATTATAAACGAATGATTTTTTGATTGTCAAACATCTAATGTATGAATATGTTTTACTCCACGATAATCCCGAAGGCAATCTACATATATCCAAACTTACGATCTTTGTAAGGATTTTTTTTTTAAAGAAATAGACTATGCTAGGCCCTTGCGACATCTATACCCTAGACGTCGCAAGGGCCTAGCAGAGTCTATTTTTTAAAAAAAAATCCTTATTATTTTCATAATTAACAACTATTGTATTGTATTAACATATGCATGAATTTTTTATTGGAAACGAATGATTCTTTGATTGTCAAACATCAAATGTATGAATATGTTTCATTCCACGATAATCCCGAAGGCAATCAACATATAACCATACTTACGCTCTTTGTAAGGATTTTTTTCAAAGAAATAGACTCTGCTAGGCCCTTGCGACATCTGGACCCTAGACGTCGCAAGGGCCTAGCAGAGTCTATTTTTAAAAAAAAAAATGCTTATTGTTTTCAGAATTGACAACTATTATACTGTGTTAACATATGCATGAATATTTTATTGGAAACGGATGATTCTTTGATTGTCAAACATCAAATGTAAGAATATGTTTTTACTCCACGATAATCCTGAAGGCAATCTACATAAATACGTACTTACGCTCTTGGTAAGGATTTTTTTTAAAGAAAAAGACTATGCTAGGCCCTTGCGACATTTGGACCCTAGACGTTGCAAGGGCCTAGCTAAGTCTACTTTTTCTTAAAAAAAATCCTTATTGTTTTCAGAATTAACAACTATTATACGATGTTAACATATGCATGAATATTTTATTATAAACGAATGATTTTTTGATTGTAAAAAATCAAATGTATGAATATGTTTTACTCCACAATAATCCCGAAGGCAATCTACTTATATTTATACTTACGCTCTTTGTAAGTATTTTTTTTAAAGAAATAGACTCTGCTAGGCCCTTGCGACATTTGGACCCTAGACATCGCAAGGGCCTAGCAGAGTATATTTTTTGAAAAAAAAAATCTTATTGTTTTAAGAATTGACAACAATTATACGGTGTTAACATATGCATGAATATTTTATTGGAAACGAATGATTCTTTGATTGTCAAACATCAAATGTAAGAATATGTTTTTACTACACGATAATCCTGAAGGCAATCTACATATATCCAAACTTACGCTCTTTGTAAGGATTTTTTTTTAAAGAAATAGACTATGCTAGGCCCTTGCGACATCTGTACCCTAGCCGTCGCAAGGGCCTAGCAGAGTCTATTTTTAAAAAAAAATCCTTATTATTTTCATAATTAACAACTATTGTATGATATTAACATATGCATGAATTTTTTATTGGAAACAAAAGATTCTTTGATTGTCAAACATCAAATGTATGAATATGTTACACTCCACGATAATTCTGAAGGCAATCTACATATATCCATACTTACGCTCTTTGTAAGGATTTTTTTTAAAGAAATAGACTCTGCTAGGCCCTTGCGACGTCTAGGGTGATGTACGGTGTTAAAAAAATCCTTACTATTTTCATAATTAACAACTATTGTACGGTGTTAACATATGCATGAATATTTTATTGGAAACGAATGATTCTTTGATTGTCAAACATCACATGTATGAATATGTTTTACTCCAGGATAGTCCCAAAGGAAACTACATATATCCATACTTACGCTCTTTGTAAGGATTTTTTTTAAAGAAATAGACTCTGCTAGGCCCTTGCGACGTCTAGGGTGATGTACGGTGTTAAAAAAATCCTTACTATTTCCATAATTAACAACTATTGTACGGTGTTAACATATGCATGAATATTTTTTTGGAAACGAGTGATTCATTTATTGTCAAACATCAAATGTATGAATATGTTTCACTCCACGATAATTCTAAAGGCAATCTACATATATCCGTACTTACGCTCTCGGTAAAGATTTTTTTTTTAAATAGACTCTGCTAGGCCCTTGCGACGATCTGACACTAGACGTCGCAAGGGCCTAGCAGAGTCTCTTTTTTAAAAAAAATCCTTATTGTTTTCAGAATTAACAACTATTGTACGGTGTTAACATATGCATGAATATTTTATTGGAAACGAATGATTCTTTGATTATCAAACATCAAATATATGAATATGTTTCACTCCACGATAATTCTGAAGGCAATCTACATATATCCGTACTTACACACTCAGTAAGGATTTTTTTTAAAGAAATAGACTCTGCTATGCCCTTGCGACATCTCGACACTAGACGTTGCAAGGGCCTAGCTAAGTCTACTTTTTTAAAAAAAAAAATCTTTATTGTTTTCAGAATTAACAACTATTATACGGTGTTAACATATGCATTAATATTTTATTGGGAACGAATGATTCTTTGATTGTCAAACATCAAATGTAAGAATATGTTTTTACTACACGATAATCCTGAAGGCAATCTACATATATACATACTTACGCTCTTGGTAAGGATTTTTTTTTAAAGAAATAGACTATGCTAGGACTTTGCGACATCTGGACCCTAGACGTCGCAAGG
This sequence comes from Lepidium sativum, assembly GCA_023374145.1. Lineage (NCBI taxonomy): Eukaryota > Viridiplantae > Streptophyta > Magnoliopsida > Brassicales > Brassicaceae > Lepidium > Lepidium sativum. Next base: position 35,095 of record JAKUCM010004408.1, on the reverse strand, counting down.
GCCTCGCAGAGTCTATTTTTTAAAAAAAATCCTTATTGTTTTCATAATTAACAACTATTGTACGGTGTTAACATATGCATGAATATTTTTTTGGAAACGAGTGATTCATTTATTGTCAAACATCAAATGTATGAATATGTTTCACTCCACGATAATTCTAAAGGCAATCTACATATATCCGTACTTACGCTCTCGGTAAAGATTTTTTTTTAAATAGACTCTGCTAGGCCCTTGCGACATCTGGACACTAGACGTCGCAAGGGCCTAGCAGAGTCTCTTTTTTAAAAAAAATCCTTATTGTTTTCAGAATTAACAACTATTGTACGGTGTTAACATATGCATGAATATTTTATTGGAAACGAATGATTCTTTGATTGTCAAACATCAAATATATGAATATGTTTCACTCCATGATAATTCCGAAGGCAATCTACATATATCCGTACTTACGCTCTCGGTAAGAATTTTTTTTTTGAAATAGACTCTGCTAGGCACTTGTGACATCTGGACCCTAGACGTCGCAAGGGCCTAGCAGAGTCTATTTAAAAAAAAAAAAATCCTTACCGTTTTCGGAATTAAGATCTATTATACGGTGCTAACACCATTCCGTCCTCGGTATTATACATTTTAAAAAAATCATAATTCTCTACAGCTTTTTAAGGAAAATTCATACTACTCTACACCTTTTAAAGGAAAATTCATAAGACTCTACACCTTTTTTTGAAAAAATTGGTTCATGCAAGGCCTTTGCGACATTCGTGTTCCAGATTTCGCAAAGGACTTGCAATTATGCGAGACTCTTGCGACGTCTGGAACACGGATGTCGCAAAGGCCTCGCATGTGCCAATTTTTTTATTTACCTTAGTGTTTTCGCGGGTTTGGTTTTTAAAAAATTTAGACCTTGCGAGGACGTTGCGACATCTACTGTGAGGATGTCGCAAGGGCCTCGCAAGTGTGCAAAACCCTAAAGACGTCGCAAGGCCATCGCGATTATGTGAGAGCCTTGCGATGGCTGTGTAAAATTAACTAAGCCACTTTCTCTTTTCTTCTTCTTTCTTCTTCGCGATTTCTCTGAATCATCCTAATCTCTCTCTCGTTTTTCACCGGCGAACCATTTCTCCATCCATCTCCGCCCAAGTCGTCGACCCCAAGCCTTCGTCTTCAACCGCCCAAGCTGCCTCCTTTTCTCCAGCCATCTGCTCCTCTTTTCTCTCCTCATTCTCAACCACTTCCTCTAACAAACGGCTCCGCCTCCTTCTCCTCCTCCCACCAGCTCCGGTGACTTCCACCTCCACTCTAGGTATGAGATTCACCTTATCTTTTACTTTTACAATTTAGATTAGATCAAGGATTGGAATTTTAGATCTAGTATTGGTTTTTTAGATAGCATTAGATTTTTAGATCTAGGATCTTAGAAGTCGGATTTCGGAATTAGGGATTTACTAACTATTTTTCGAATTTTTTCCCGGAGTTATAAACGATTTTTAAATTTTCAAAACGTTTTTTGATTTATAAGACAATTTTCGGATTTAAAAATGTTTTTTTAATTTATTATATAATTTCTGTATTTATAAAACGTTACTAAGAATTTTCAAATCTTTTTTTTTAATTTTATAACATGATTTTCGGGTTTTGTAAATGTTATTTTTGGGTTTAATTTTTTAAAGTAATTTTCGAGTTTATATAACGTTAATTCGGCTTTACATTATAAATTTTGAATTTATTACACTTTTGGTAGATTTTAAAACATTTATTGAATTTTTATAAAGTTTTAAATTTTCCGGCTTTACTAAATGGTTTTCAAGTTTATTATACTAATTTATTACTGTGTATTCGTAGTTTCATTTTTATTTGTTTCAGATGTCTAGATCTCATAATCCCTACACTCGTTATCTATCTGATGTCGGTGAGCTCCCCCCGGCGACTCCTGGATCGCGTTCAAGATCTGTTCCCCCGACGCCTGGTGCTAGTTTCACCTCTCAGCCGGGGTATTCGCCAATCGTTGATACTGCTCATGCACCTCCCGTTGTGCCTCAGTGCCCGACACTAGATGCTACTACTGGGATGACTATCGAGGACATACTTTATGATCCCGTCCACAAGTATCTCCCTAATCTTCATCTGAACCGTCCGCTGGGAACTTTTTGGGTTACCTACGGCGCAGAAGAACCAAATTTATTCAGAGGTGAAATAATTTTAAATTATTCCTTTCTCTTTATCTTTAGCTAAATTATTCTAACTTTCGATTGTATTTCTTTTATTAGATCGCTCCCCGTAAAAAAGGGAGATTATTTGGAACAGGTTCTCTCAGCTCAAGGATTGAGCAGTGTATCTCACCTGAAGGATTTTCATAATCCTCAGCAGCAACTACTGACCTTCGAGAGATATTCGATCGGCAGACCCAAGAGTTAGATCGGACTAACATCGAGCTTGCCAAAGCTAAGAAGAAAATCACAACCTACGATCGCTTGTGGTCTATACTGGCCAAGAAGGATCCAGAGCTAGCTGATGCGTTTGCAGAGATCAATGCTGAAGACGAAGACACCGGCTCTGGCTCGGAAAATTTAGACCGTTCCGACGATTTTTGATTTTTATCAAACATTTTGTAAACAATTTTTAATTTGACAAAAAAAAACTATTTTTTTAATTTTATTTTTTAATTTATTATTTTTAAATTTTCGTTTTTTTTTATTTTTATTATTTAATATGGCGTTGCAAGGGAGTCGCAAATAATTCCCTCGCATAAGAGTCGCAGATGGCGCCCTCGCATAGGAGTCGCAAATGTCTGCCTCGCTATCTCCTCGCAGAAACGTCGCAGGCAGTCCTCTAGCAAAAGTCACAAAAGACTCGCATCATGGTCATCGCGTTCACATCGCAAATCTTGCTAGGCTTTTGCGACAGTAAGGCTTGCAAGGCCTTTGCGACGTTTTTTTGGCATCGCAAGCCTTGCGACGTCTCTGCGAGGGAAACATGTTTGCGACTTGCAAATTACGATATTTTTGTTGAGGTCGCAAGGGCGTTTCTTTTTGTCTTTTGCGACAGTTTCGCGAGGCATTTTGCCATTGCAAATGCCCAGTTTTCTTGTAGTGTAGTGTCTTGACCATATTAGATGTATAAAGCCTATATATATATGTAATATGCTGAATGAAAACTCAAGGAAGAAAGTTCTTCTTCTTCACAACATACTCTTTCTTATTCTCTCTTACTCGAAATCTCTCATCTTCACTCTTACAAAATCACATAAAGTTGGGAAGCGGGTCCCAACCGAGAATGCAATGGTCAGAAAGTTGAGGCAATCACACACATCAACCCACAACTTGCCAATAGCGCCACAACTATTGACTTTGGAACGTATCCCTATGCTAGCTAACATATTACCACATCAAAGTGGAGATAGTTCATTTGCTCGGTCTAATTTCAAAAGATGGGCTAGCTTGAGATCATTTCATAATGCCAATATCTTAGATGTGGAGAAAAATGAAAATGTAATACATTAGTTATTGAATTTGGTAGTTTTATTGTTTTCTGAGTTTGATGGAAATAAACTTGTAAAAATGAATTAACAGCTAGAGGTGGTGAGCATTTTAGCGGGTCAGATGGAGATGATGTGTCGTGGGCAGACAAAGTAAATGACTCAAGAGTGACATATCTTGTGAGCCTAGTTGAAAAAGGAATCCGCTTCAATAACAATTGTTGGCTAGGGGATATGAAAGTGAGCCATTATTGGTTGCAGAAATGCCCAAGAAAGCATCATCAAAAGATAGTGGAAAAAAGGGAAAGGAAAAGTGGTAGTCCTTCAAGAAGGAGGATCAAAACACATAGGTGGTACTCCTTCAAGAAGGAAACAAGAAAATAATGAGAACATTATCAATATTGTGGAAGCAAAGGTTCGAGAGATATTAGTTGTAGAGAGGGAAGTACTTTTCAAACAAGTTGGAGAGTATGTGTTGGCAATTTTGAAAGAACATGGAATTGTTGAAGGGATTACTTCAAGGAGTCGTGCATCATCTTCATAAGAAGGAGTAAAGGGAGGTATAAAAGTGTGAAACAAGTTGTGACGAGTATGGAAAGATGTGAGGAGCATGCTAAAAACGATGAAGTAAGTAATAAGAATGACTATACAGTGACTTTGGAATGTACCCCTATAATAACTATGACATTGTAAGTATAAAAACGAAGAACAACAAGAAACAGAAACTGATTTTGATAAGTAAATACTCTTCTTCCTTAGTCCCCTTAGATGTTGTGTTACAGCATATATATGAAGACTCAATAGAAAAATCAGGTTCAACAAGAGAACGAAGATGTCACTATCCTTCATCCAAGGTGTGAACATACCAAAGAAGAAAGTCATCATCGTCAGTCTTCTTATGTCACAGATTCTAACAGATTTCTTCTTTCGTTGTTGCAGGTTGCAGAGTTGTTGTGGACATCTCCTGGGCTTGTGGTTACGTGGGCTTTATGATCTTGTTTCACACTCCCCCGCAAACTTGAGGTGGGGTTTGGCATGATTCCAAGTTTGTCTCGAGCATAGCAGAATTGTCTTCTAGCAAGAGGTTTTGTGAATATGTCAGCTAGCTGTTGAGTTGCAGGAATGTGTGCTGTTTCAATATGTCCAAGTGCTACCTGTTCTCGGATATAATGGTAGTCAGACTCAAAGTGTTTAGAACGTTTGTGGAGAGCAGGATTTGTGCTCAAGTAGACTGCAGAGAGATTATCACACTGAAGCAGAGTTGAGCAGTACTGAGGAATGTCCAAGTCTCGCAGGAGTGATGATGTCCAAGTACTCTCCCTAGCTGTCTCTGCGAGAGCGCGGTATTCGGCCTCTGTTGAAGACCTGAAGACACTGCGTTGTCGAGAAGCTGACCAAGAAATGAGATTAGGACCCAGCAGAGTGCAGAATCCAGTTGTTGATCTTCTAGTCTCATGGCACCCTGCCCAGTCGCTGTCACTGTATGCAGTGAGAACGAAGTCTGTTCCTCCTTTTAGAGACATTCCCATAGTCAGTGTACCCTTCACATACCTAAGGACACGCTTGAGGAGAGTGAAGTCTGATACTGTTGGAGAATGCATCCTTTGACAGATATAGTTTACTGAGAATTGAATGTCAGGTCTGGTGATGGTAAGATACTGCAGTTTCCCAGCAATACTCCTGAAGTAAGTGGGTTCAGGGAAGAGAGCAGAATCCAGATTATGAAGATGTTGAGGAAGAGGAGTAGGCATAGAATTGCAGCTCAAAATACTAGCTTGATGTAGAATGTCAGATGCATACCCACTCTGATGAAGAAACAGACCTCCTTCATGAGGTAGCATTTCGATACTAAGAAAGTATTTGGGTGAACCGAGATTTTTCATGGAAAACGTGTATTCAGAGTATACAGAAGGTGATCTAGAAGTTCTTGATCACTTCCTGTCAGTAGAATGTCATCAACATAGAGGAGAAGTACAATCATCGTGCCATTTTGATTGTATGTGAACAGAGATGGATCAGCTTTGCTGCACTGGAAACCAAACTCTAAAAGAAACGAGCTGAATGTGTCAAACCAAGCCCTTGTGACCTGCTTTAAACCGTATAATGCTTTGGTGAGTTTGCACACATACTGCGGTTTATTGTCCTCTATAAATCCAGGCGGCTGTTTCATGTAGACTGGTTCCTGCAACACTCCGTGTAAGAAGGCATTAGACACATCAAGCTGTTTAATTGGCCATTGTTTGGTAACAGCAACTGCAAGTACAATGCAAATGTTGTGGTTCTTATAACAGGGTTGAAAGTCTCGAGGTAGTCCACTCCTTCTTTTTGGTTGTACCCTTGAGCAACCAGCCTTGATTTAAGCTTGTCTAAAGTCCCATTTAGTTTTTTCTTGATTTTAAAAATCCATTTGCAGCCTAAGACATTCATGTCTGCAGTCTGTGGAACTAGCTCCCATGTGTGAAGGAGATCAATCCTTTTGATCTCTTCAAACACTGATTGATTCCAATGCGGATGAGCAAGAGCTGACACTATGTCTTTAGGTTCAGCTAACTTGGTTTTGAGTGTGTTAAGAACATACCTAGGATTTGGTTTTACAATCCCAACTTTAGCTCTGGTTGTCATGGAATGAGTGTTCTGAGGAGGTAGAGCTACTGATGAGATCTCAGGTTCATCATTAACCTCTGGTGCTGAGTAGTGTATAGAGCCATCATCAGTGTTGATTACCTCACCACCTAGCTCAACTTGTGCTGGAGTAGCAGGTTCAGAAAATGACCAACTGGGCAGTGAAGAAGTGACTTGTTCATTAGGTGATTTTCTGACTGGTGTGGCACATGTAGGTATGATTCTTGTGACTTGTTCTTCAGGTACCGGAAGTGGATATGGTATAGATGACTGCCAGGCTTGAAGCAACCCACTGTTATGTCTTTGAGTAAGATGTTGATATCTGTCTTTGAATGGGAAAGCTTCTTCATCAAACAACACATGCCGGCTAATATAAACTTTCCTGTTGGAGGATATAGGCAGTGGTATCCTTTGTACTGAGCATTATACCCCAAAACACACATTGCAAGGAGCGTGGCTCAAGTTTGTGTGCAGTCCAGGGACGAAGACAAGGATAACAAGCCGATCTGAAAACTCTGAGAAACCTATAGTCAGGTTTCTGTTGAGACATCATCTCATGTGGACTTGGACCTCCTGGTGTCACAGAAGGGAGCATGTTGGTGAGAGTGCTTGCAGTATAGAAGGCCTCAACCCAGAATTTAAGAGGAATGTGACTTTGATACATCACTGAGAGTCCCATTTCAACTAAGTGTTTGTGTTTTCTTTCGGCTATGCCATTCTGTTATGGCGTATGTGGGCATGAGATTTGATGCTTAATGCCTCTGTTTGACAGATGTTGTTTGAATTTTTTACTTATGAACTCTCCTCCTCCATCACTTTGGAACACTTTGATCTTGTTACCGTGATGATTTTCCACCAGGTTTTGAAAAGCAGTAAAGGTAGAATAGAAGTCTGACTTAGATTGAAGAGGGTAAAACCAAGTAAACCGAGAGTAATCATCCACAAAGACAACATAATATTTGAACCCTTGATTAGATACAATAGGAGAAGGACCCCATAGATCACAGTGTATCTTATCTAGAGGTTTTGAAAACTGAGATTCTGAACGAAAAAACAGAAGCTTACTATTCTTCCCCATCTGGCAAGACTCACAAATGGAGGTGGTTCTGCTTTTATTGATTACTATATCCTTGCTGATTTTGAGTTGTTGAAGAATTCTCGAATTTGTATGCCCCAATCTGAGATGCCAGATATCTTCTGAAGCAGCACTCTGTCTATTGGAGTAAAAAGTAACAAATTCTTGATTCCTCAACACATAGAGACCTTCATGACAAGGCCCCTTTGCCACTACTTTCTGAGTTTGGAGATCAATCACACACACTTTATCAGCATCAAAAAACACCCCACATGGATAATCATCACACAGTTTTGACACTGAGATAAGAGATTTTTGTATACCAGGACACACTAGAACATCATTGAGAGGAATATTACATGTTGTGGCAGAGATAGAAGTGGATCCGATATGAGTTATAGGTAAGTAAGTACCATCCGCAACCAACACAGTGTCTGATCTATGATATTCTTCAGTGTTTTGTACGTTTTCAGTAGTGGATGTAATGTGTGCTGAAGCACCAGAGTCTGGACACCATTCTTTCCCTGAAGTGTCAGCAACTTTCAAAGATGCAAAAGCTTGATTGGTATGATCATTTTGTTCAATGTTATAGTTGTTGTCGAACCTGTTGAAACACTTGATTGATGTGTGTCCTATTCGACCACAGATCTGACAAATTGGTCTCTCTCCATTGCCTTGAGTTCCAGACTGGTGTTGGGAGAAACCTCTTCCTCTGGAAGAGTACCCTCCTCTGTTGTTGTTGTTGTTCCCTCGACTAGAGTTGTTTCTTCCACGACCTCCTCTTTGACCAGAGGTGAACTGGTACTCATCAGATCTTTGAGTGTTGAATGCCATATGTGGAGAGAAAGTATTTTCATTCTCATAAGTTTGCAGTTTGGCATCATACCCTTGAACTTCATACATTACATCATTGAAGGTAGGTGGAGCAGGTTTTGTCAACGAACTTTGAATGACAGTAGTGATAGGATCATATTCTCTACTTAGTCCATTCAAGAACCCAAAGATTTTGAGAGACTCATCTACATGTTTCCCAATGGAGCTGAGAGCATCACAGAGACTCTTGAATTCACGACAGTAAGCAGAAAAACTCTTACCTTTGTTGTTAATGAGTTGCAGATTTCTCCTCAGAGAGAATTCTCTAGCCACAGAGCTTTTGTTGAATTTCTCTGCGAGTGACGTCCAGAGCTCGTGTGACGTGGAGAGGCTATGAACGTGTCCAAGGACTTCCTCTGAGAGTGTACCAAAGAGCCAGGACTAAATCAATTGGTCTGTACAGAACCAAGCGTCATATAGCGGATTTGGAGCTTGAGTGAGAACTCCATCGATGTCTACCGTTTGAGTAGTAGGTGGAGATGCGATGCTTCCATTAACGAAGCCGATGAGCTTTTGACTTGACAACAGGGACTCAAATTGAGTCTTCCACAAGAGGTAATTGGAGTCTGTAAGTTTGAGAGTTACAGAGCTCAGAATGTGAAGATTACTTGGAAAGGGGTAGGGATCTGCCATTGAAAATGTATGTGAGGACAAGTCAAGGCTCTGATACCATATAAAAACGAAGAACAACAAGAAACAGAAACTGATTTTGATAAGTAAATACTCTTCTTCCTTAGTCCCTTTAGATGTTGTGTTACAGCATATATATAAAGACTCAATAGAAAAAGCAGGTTCAACAAGAGAACGAAGATGTCACTATCCTTCATCCAAGGTGTGAACATACCAAAGAGGAAAGTCATCATCGTCAATCTTCTTATGTCACAGATTCTGACAGATTTCTTCTTTTGTTGTTGCAGGTTACAGAGTTGTTGTGGACATCTCCTGGGCTTGTGGTTACGTGGGCTTTATGATCTTGTTTCACAGTAAGAGACACTATATGTCAATGTCCATGTCGATAGGTATGTCCATGTTTGTGACTATATATGTTACTGGCCATGTTCTTGTCTTTCATAATTCACTATCACTAAAATGAAATGTCCATGAAAACAATCCAGTGATATGGAATTGAACATGTCCATGTCGATATAGATAAATGCCATGGCAGTAAGTGTGTCCAGACGAAAATGATTGAAAATGTACTTGTATGACATATGTCCATGTTATATAATATGAAACTAAACATGTATATGTCGACGTTGTTAAATGCCATGACAATATATATGTCTATTTAGTTCAATATGATATATATGTCCAAATATATGAAATTTCAATTGCCATATTTATAGGATTTTAATATGTCCATGTACTTGTTCTTGTTCATGTAGCTCATTGACATTAATAATAATATGTAATTTATAAGACATAAAATCATATCTGATGATATGTAATTGTATATGTCTAGGCTCACATAGTGTGTTGTCATTACGAATATGTCATATATATACACTTTTTATTTAGAGAAATGTAGATGTTTAAGAGGAACGAGACACCCTTAATATGTCCATGTTTATAAATTTAATTTCTTATGTGGACATGCAAAATTGTAGGTTTACGGTGTTGGTTTTTAATAGACCAAAATGGCAAAAGTTAAAACAAATTTGGATGCAGAAAAAATAGTATAATAACATAAGAGAAAAATATAATATAAGATACAATGGATGACAAAAAGTAAACATGAGTATTTTTGATGAATAGATTTTAAAAAAGGATAAATTTCTTAATTATCTTTTTAACAAGTGTATGTTATTTAATTAATTTTTATTGTCTTAATTTACCCTATCATTTCTTTTCGGTAAATCTTTTTTTTTCAAAATAATAGGGATTTATTTTGGTGTTGTTATTACGCATGGTGATCGACAACTAGGTAGTATTTATAGTTTTCATCGGATAATATTGGTAAGGTCCAAACATCTAAGAATATGATTTCCGTGTTGAGATCCTTCACCTCAAAACAAGTGGGAAAGAATTCCAGTCACTTGATTAGTTCGACATAAATGATTTACCGCAATCATGTTCTTATGTATGTTGGGAACATAAAACATGTCTTTTAAGTGAAAGGTATGAGTTGGAGTAGGTAGTAAAGCAGAACCAATATGAGAGATTGGGAGATCTGAACCATTAGCAATAGTCATTTCATCTCTGCCAGTGTATGGTTAATGGAAAGACAGATTGTTCAAGTCTGTTGTAAGATGATGCGTGGCTCCACCGCCAAGGATCCAATTTTGCGGATTGTATGGTTAAGTCATTACCATATTGGCTCTTGGCTGCCATGGAGCATTCGTAGTTACAGTCTGATTGGCTGAACCGAGATATTGATTGCATCTTCTAGCATTGTGGCCAAACACGCCACATAGTTTACACTTGCCTTGATACCCACCACCTTGGCGTTGATCTGAACGTGGTTAAAATATTAAAGTATTACATCACATGTTTCAGAAAGCATTTGAGACAAATACATACAACAACAATTAGCAAAGTGATTGGTCATTCTTACAAAATTTGTAACAAAATCGCTCATAATATACTCAAAGACAAACGAATAACATATTTCAAAAAATCAATTCAACAAGTGAACTAAGCTCAATTTTATGAAAACAAGTGAACTATCCAAGTGAACTAATTCTAGAGTTGAGAAAGATTGATTCAGATTTATGAAAACAAGTAAACTAAACAAGTGAAAATTTCTTAATGAATTGATGAATACAAGATAACTAAGCTCATAATCTAAAACGTCTCTTACTCATAATCAATTCAAAAAGAGTGCTACACAACCATTTACTAGAGTGAGCAGAGCCAAATGCATCTCAATTTTTCAAAGAACTAATGAAGTAGTCTTAGTTAAATCAGATTTATCATAAAGGCTGCTTACATATGAACTTAGAACTAAACTAATGCATCAGAGAGTAATTTGAACATCATACTATGATATGGAAGCCAAAGCTTAGATTCAGGATTCTGAACCACAAAGAACAAATGATCAAACACAACTCTTCCAAAATTAAACGGCAGCACTTTGAGAATCTTGTACACGATTCTGCCTTTGAGTTTTTGACCATACGACTCATTGTTGGTTGGCAGCCCGTTTCTGCAACACATCTTATAGAGAAAATTTGCGATCTTTGAGAAAGATGAGGAGAGAATACCTTTTGAGACAGCCACCTTATCATGAGAGAGGAAGACAGCTATAACATTGTTATTGACATGAATCATGTGTTCTAAACTAGAAGAATCATCGATATTAAGCATTCCAAATAGACGATAATTAATCCCACGAATCGGTACTCTAACAGATTGTTCAGAGATGGGTGTTCAAGGCAAAACAACAGAGAACTCAAATAGAACCTGTCTATCATATAAGGAAATCTCTGACACAGTTCTAATCAGACCAGCAGAGTCAACAATATCTATAACCATTTCACCCTCATTGAACTCAAAGACTATCTCCTCCTGAATTTGTTCAGAGGTTGAGAAGATTTCATACCTTTCTTGTACAGACATAGATTTTGAGAATTTGGGCTCCGTTTTCACCTTTTTCTGAATGGGAATTCATTCCTTGCTTCATTTTTGACGCTTGCTCGAAGGATCAGCCGATGGAGCCAGAGGCCATTGTCGAAGACGAGAAGAGACAGGTGGCGCGTGAGAAGCCTTTGACCCATGAGAAGAGACATCTAGTAGATTGGAAAGATTCACCATCGAACACTCTTTATTTTGAGTAGTTTCGAAGACTTTGGGGGTTTTGAGAAGACAAACCAATATGATACTCGAGAAAAAGTGGTTTATTCACCGGTGGAGACGACGGTATAGAGACCGAGTTATTCTCTATGATGACAGGAAAAACCGGATTTGCACTTTTCGACGAGACTTTGACCTTGTTTTTTGCAGGTTCTTCCTTGTCAAAGCCCAGATCTAAATCATGTGGCTTCATGGAAATATCAACCACCGTTTCCGACAGTGGTGATTCTCCATCCGCTAGAGTTTTCTAGGGCGAAGTCGATTTCTCTAGGGGTAGCTCTTCTTGTGACTTCGTGATTGAGACATACAATTTCTCCATCGGAGATGATGAAGATGAACTCTCTTTTGGTTGAGATGATGACGGTTGGTGTCCAATGAGACGTGAGAGAGATGACAACATTGATTTCATGATTTCTACGGGAGAGATGAGGAAGCTTCAAGATTTTCTTTCTTTTGATTTTGAGCGAAGGCGCGTTTCAGAGAGCAAAGAGAGACTTTGAAAGACTTTAACAATCCCCAAGACAAGTTCCAGAATCCTAAGCACTATTTTCACTCCAGAACCGTTGAGCTTCCACAATGAGTTGGGCGAGAAATAATGGGCCTTTATTTTGTTTATACCTGTTGTTATAAGATAACCAAACATAGGCTATTGCAAAGTTGTGTAGCCCATGCAGAGGATTAGAGAAATCAAATTATTTTAAACATGTGAGTGATCCAAATCAAAATTACTTGATTTACTTGAGAGATCATTGCACAACCAAGGTTTCAAAGTTTACAAGATATAAACGGTTGGCTTATGTGGTTAGTGTTTCACCAGTCATGTTTTTATTTTGTGTATTGTGTTGCACTCTATTCATGTCACTAAATAACATGCAGCTAAAATTTTCTTTGCAGAGACAGATGATGTGTGTACCAACGAGATCCCTTTTTATTTATTTATATATATTAAAGGCACACACGTTCAATGGCACAAATATAGAACAAATCTTTTTTTAACTTGTGCTTTCACTCATTGTTCAGTTCCTTGTTGAACAGGGATACAAAATACGAATAGCACTTCTTAATTCAGTGTTCGTATAGCAGCTCATTGTGCCATGTTACAACACAATGTTGTATCAGAGACATCATTAGACTTCTCAATCACCTGATACAATTGCTCCCATCAGCTATTTGACTTCTAGAAATATAATAACACAACCCTTTGTACATATTCTATACAGAACGCTATGACATGCAGCTGTTTTCCACAATGTGCATAACCAAGAATATACCATCAATTTTTAGTGATTAAGCTGCACAACAACCTCCAAACTTGTACATGTCCACACTTTACACACTGGAATGATGATTAGATTTCACAAACACTTATGGCAGATCTTAATTGAATGAAACGATTGAAGTCTAAAGCTTTTGTGAATTTTCCAGCCAGTTGAAATTCAGTGTTCACATGATCAATAATGACTATTTTCTCCTCAACCTGTTCACAAAATGAAATGATGTATGGTCATGATGTGCTTAGTACGACAATGCAAGACATGATTCTTGGCAATCTTTATGGCACTTTTCTTGTTACAATGTATAAGTAAGGGTTCAGAGGGAATACCATAGTCAACAGCCATCTGTTTCATCCATAAAAGTTGAGTACATCAACTACCAAGAGCAATGTTTCAGCTTCAGCTGTGGATAATGAAACATTGTTTTGCTTCTTACTTAACCACGAGATTAGGTTGTTTCCCATGAAGAAGCACTCTCCACTTGTGCTTTGTTTGTCGTCTAATGTTCCTGTCTAATCAGCGTCAAAATAGCCCACCAGACCGATGTTTGTGTCCTTGGTAAAGTAGATCCCCAAATTCAATGTCCCTTTGACATACTTGATAACACCCTTAACAGATAACATATGAGACTTTTTTTTGGCTTTGCTTGATATCAGGCATATACACCATCATAACACAAATATGGACGACTCATCGTGAGATACAAAAAACTGCCAATCATATTTCTGTAAAGTCTTATTTCAACAGATTCACATGTCTCATTCTTGGACACTTTTTCTCTGGTTGCCATCGGAGTTCTAGATACCTTGCTTGAGGCTAAACCAAATCAGTCCACTAGATTTTTGGCATATGTGCTTTGACTGACAAAAATTACCTCATTTATATGTTTCACTTGAAGACCCAAGTCAACACAAACTCATCTCAAAGTCTTGAGTATTTACCTTCACAGAATGATCAACCATGCTATAGTTTGTGAATCCAAACACGATCTCATCCACACACACACACACGCATATATATATATATACTACCATAAGATCAGATTTTGATTCTTTGATGAACAATGTATCATCTACATTTCCACAAGAGTACTTGTTGTCTGTTATAAATGTTGTTAGTCGTTCGTACCAAGCTTTGGGTGTGTGTTTCAAACCATACAAGGCTTTGTTAAGCTTGTAAACATAGTCAGGGTGTTCTGGATCTTCAAACCCTTGAGGTTGTTCAACATACACTTCTTCTTGTAAGTATCCATTCAGAATTTCACTTTTAACATTCATTTAATGTAGCTTGAATTAATGTTTACAAGCCATTCCCAACAGAAACCTGATTGACTCAAGTCTTGCTACCAAAGCAAAAGTCTCATCAAAATCCACTCGTTCCACTTGTGAGTATCCTTGAACAACCAATCAAGATTTGTTTCACACAACATTTTCAATTTCATATATTTTGTTCTTTTAATGTGTTTTGGTTTTTAAGATTGAGACGAAACAAGAGAATTGCACGAGTTCAACGTCTTTTCTTCCACTAACAAGCTGTTAGAAATTGAGCTGTCTATTCCTTGTGAATCTACCACTTTATATATCTCCAATAACATCTGATTGATCGTGATTTTGAAGGACTTGCATCAGTTAATGTGTTTGATTGAAAATATGTGATTTCGGTTCAAAGAGTTGTAGGGAGAACCTCTACTAAGGAAGATAAGTCATCAAACACCATATTCACAGTTTCTTGAACCATGAAGGTGCATTTGTAATAAACTCGGTATGGTGTTGTGGTCCCTGAGTTCCTGAACAATATACATATGTCGCTTCTATAATCAAACTTTCCCAGTTAACCTTTATCATTTAGAATATAGCAAACACATCCAAATACATGGAAGTAACTTACGGTTGGAGACTTTCCTTTCAACAACTCATAAGGGGTCTTGTTTGTTCCATTCCGAACATACACTCTGTTAATGATGTAACATGCAGTGTTGATAGCCTCAGACAAAAAGTATTTAGCAACATCATTCTCATTCAACATGGCCCTGACCATCTCCTGCAACTTAATGTTCTTCCTCTCAACTACACCATTTTGTTGAGGCGTACGTGGGGCTAAATAAGTGTGAGCAATCCTTTGAGTTCCACAAAATTGATCAAGCATACCATTTTGAAATTCACCACCATGATTATTTCAGATTTTCTTGATCCTATCTCCTCAATTTTGAGCTGAAGAGCTAGAATTTTGAAATATCAAAAGTTTCATTCTTCTCTCTCAAGAATCTGAGCCATGTATAACGTGAGGAAGTAAATGTTGTTCAACTTTGGTTGTGCATCTCCATCTGTAACACCTTTTTCTTTGGGTTCTCCTTTAGCACCTCCTCCAAAGGTTACTCTTCCTCCAGAGACTCTTTCAAAATTCAACAGGTTTTCCACTTTTCATGTCATTTGTCTTGCGCATCCATTGTCAAGGTACCATCGTTATGTTCTTGAATTATTCTGAACCCTGTATGATGTGAAGGAAACTTGACAATATAGGTCTAAACCCAAATCATGTCACTATTCTGATGATCTATGAATTAGTGTCAACATTTCATGATTTTGGGAAGGTGATTCTGAAACATATAACATTGAGACCATACATAAACATACTTACCACAATACCAACAATTATGCACTTGTCTCCCTTAGTTGTTGAACACGTCATACATCTGTCTTTGAATAAACCTCTACTTTGTTTATTGAGTTTTCCTTGCTCTATGAAACCATTTTCGTGTCTATTTCCTTAACAAAAATCGTGGTTGTGGTTGTGTTCTCGGTACCCACGATATCCTAGACCCCAGTTTCCTTTGTTTCTTCTCCTAGATTGCAAGTTTGTCAAGATCTTTTGTGCCTTTATATAGCACTAGGTGAGTGCCCGCGCTACGCGACGGGATCTTTTTTTTAATTTATGTCATTTTGTTGCAATTTTTTTAAATTTTGGGAGAACTATGAGAGATTTATTACGGAAAGAGAAACAAATGTTTTAAATATTGATGAACAATTTCAGCTGAATATTTTGTCAATAGTCGAGATTACTTTGATAAATATTGGCCATGTTCAAGTGGTTGAACTTGTTCTTCTCGGTTCCTTTTTGTAGAATATAGAACCACTGAAATTACAATATCGAAGTCTTACGTATATTGGCCATGTTCATGTATATGATTTACATGTGGCATGATAGTGAAGATTGTTGAAAATCTCTTTGTATACGGCATTTTTAATGGCTGATTTGTTTTCTTTTTGTGTGCTGACACTCCAAATTTTTAGTCTTTCTTTTGATGTGACGCGAGATAAATCAACATAGAGTTGACCATGACTAAATACAGGTTTGGGTAGATAGATACCCACATTTTGTAAACTTTGGCCTTGAATTTTGTTTATTGTCATTGCATAACAAACTCTAACATGGAATTGTCGTCTTCTCATTTTATATGGACAATTTGTATTTGCCATTGTCATGATGATCCTTGGTATAAGTACTTTTTTCTTGACATTGTGCCGGTTAGTACCTCTGCTTCAAGTACCTTTTCACCTAAATGAGTAACAAGCAGTCTAGTCTTGTTGCATAAACCTTGCTTTTGGTTAATGTTTCTTAACAATATGATTGGGGCATAATGCTTCAAAGCTAGGTGATGATTTGGTAATCCTGAACATTTGAGTGCATTTAGGTACTCTGTAGTGTATACAAGGTTAACTCCATCAAGATCATCATCATCGGCGATGCTGTCAGCACTAAGATACTCTTTCGATTCACCTCCAATTTTTGCTAAGAATAAATCATTTAACTTATCAACAGTTTCATTCTTTGGTGTTCGGATGGCATGACCTCGCATATATGCATGGTTTTGGAAAGAGTTTTCGAGATTTGGGAATGTTGCTTCCTGCATTTCTCTCATTGAGTTTTCTCCTTTTCTAAGAGTAATGTGTCTTCGATCTCTATGTAGTAATTTTCTAGAGACGCTTCGTTCAGAGTATTGACACGTTTAGCCTCGTCATTCCCGACTTATAAAATCCATGCAACAAAGTTTTTTTCATCTTGCTTCACTCTCATGTTTTTGGTAAGGGTGGCAATATAACAACTTTGCCAAATGTAAGATCTATTAAGTGTTGCGAGAATTGTATCTTGTCTGCTTCCTTGTGAGATGAGTGGTAATATTTGTCTGAAATTTCCACCTAACAAAATTATTTTTCCCCCAAATAGTTTCGCTTGTGCATCTGGGTCGGTAAAACTCATGATAATCTCTTAATGTACAATCTAATGCTTCAAAAGTGTGATGATATGCCATTGGTGCTTCATCCCATATGATTAGATCTGTTGTCTCAACCAATTCTGCGAACATTGTTCTTGGTTTGATATCACACATCGAGTCTTCATGGAGATCGATTGGTATTTTAAACCGAGAATGAGCAGTTCTTCCTCGTGGTAGAAGTGTTGCGGCTATACCTGAAGTTGCAACATGGATGACTATACGTTTTTCGGATCGGAGTTTGGAAATTATTGTCCTATAAATATAGGGCTTTCCAGTACCACCTGTCTGTTAACGAAAAATAGTTTTCCTTTGCAATTGATGATTGAATCCATGACTGCTTCGTATATGACAAGCTGCTCTTCATTTAGGTTGGACAACAATTGAATGTTGTTAGCTCTTTCTTCATCTTTGTTGTAACTTAACTCCTCCCTTACCATTGGGTTCCTTAAGTTGTTGAGGATGTTTTTCTCTAGCAGTGGCATGTTTGCGAATCTGTAAGAGACTTATCATTTTCATAAGAAGCTTTTGTATTTGCATCAAAGTATATTGTTCAACTTCTGCTAATGTTTTTACAAGAAATCCCTAGCCAACCTTCTTACAAAAAAAGAATTCAAAATTTTTGAATTATCTAAAGAATTTAATTAAAACCTTGTATCGTCTGTTAAGCGTAAGTCGGTCATACCGAACCTTCTACTTTGTAAGTATAATATATCTTCAGCAAAATTTTCCAAGTATGAGTCCACAATTTCAGGGGGTCACTAACTTCGCAAAATAGTAACATAACCACAAAAAACTCGCGTAATTGGGTAGCAGTAGCCCATTGCGATGCTTCAACCATTGCCTCATGCCATTCTTTATCTCCATCTAAGAGGCCCATTGTATAACAACTTTCCTTGAAACTGTTATATAGAGCTCCACCAACTGTTTTGATATCATCATAGCTTGTACAACCTTTTTTGTGAGCTACCATCATTCGTAGGTAGTATCATTCTCCAGCTCTTAGGTGTATGTTAACTATCCTACCAATGCTCTATCCTTGTTTTTGCTTGGACCATGTCTTCGTACTATTAGTCCAGACATAATGAAGAAGGAATTGTAGATATCTCAATTGATATATTGTTGGGTCCTCCTTATTGGTTTCCATCCACTGGGTAAACATTGTGTTTGATGCCGCCGCTCTGCTCACAACATTCTCAGGATCTTCATTCTCATCGAATATTAAATTTTGCTCATCCTGAAGATGTATAGTAAGCTTTTGGACTGTTGGGGTTTGATGATGTATAGTAAGCTTTTGGACTACATAAAATGATGAACTTATTGATATCTTAGTTATCAATTTGATATATTGATATTTTTGAAAATCCCCTTTCAGGGGAAAATTTCGAGAGAGAAATGATGAAGCAAGTGCAGTTTTTTAAAGTTTGGAAATAAGGCAAAATTATTTATCTCTGGTTTAGCATGTATTATGGCCTCATGGACCAACGATTAGGCGGAAACAAAATTGTGCATTAGGTGAGAATCATTTATTTGTTAAGCATATTGATCGAATAAGTAGTGGAGGAGAGGTTAATTTTTGTTTCACAGAATCGTATGGATTTGAGTAAGGTTAATTTTTTGATGATGATGTCGCTTTAACTTATATGGCGTGTGTTTAATCTAATAATGATATTGGTTGATTATGAGAAATTAAATTGCTGATGTGTCATCACCAGAAGAGACAACCCTGCTTTTATATATATAATTTCAGGTTCCTCAGTTGTTCAAACAAACGACTCTCAAGTTCAACATTCTTAGTATTTTTTTGTCTCCAATTCGACATCTAGTCTCTAAACTTTTTTCGATAGAAACCTATTTTCACATCTCAGCTAGTTGTTTTTCTCTTTCAGATCAACCAAATTTTTGTACACTATATGTAGTTCATCGACAACTGACAGTCCCAAATCGTCCTTTTGTTCTGAGTCCACGTTAGTATTAATATCTTGACTATGTTGACCGACATATATCTGTCATTCATCCTTGTTTCTACTCACAAGATCTCCTTCTCTTGTTATCTCTATAAGAACAAAACTTGCGAGATATGATTCCAGATCATTGTTTCCATCTTTATCTTTTCTATCACTTTTTGCTCTAACCCACTAATGCGGTTTTATCATTTCATTAAGAATTACTCACACACTCTGAATTCATATGACCATACCCTTAACACTAGAAATACTTTAGTGTCATTTTTCTCTTGACAGCTGGACAATCTACTTTGAAGTGTCTAAATCCTTGACACGCAAGATACGGTTTCTCAGACTTCTATTGTTTCCTTTTAGGAATTTGTTTGGCTGACACATGATTGTCCCTTCTCTGTCCTCTCTCAAACTTCCTGAGGTACTTATTTACTATTAATCCAACTTGGTCGTCTAGATCAACAGTCTGTGATTTAACCTCTTCTTCAGCTAACAGAGCAATTTCATTGTTGTGACGAGGTTTAATCCCTTTGTCGAGCAAGTGTTCATGGGCCTGCATCATACCAACCACATTATCAAAACTCATATTGTCAGTATCTTGTGTTACCTTGAGAGCAGAGCGATGTCCATGGAATTTTGTGGGGAGACAACACATAACTTCTTCACGAGCTTCCTATCCTTGTAGACCTTCCCTAGGACCAAAGCTTCATGCAACATAGAGCTGAGTTTGCTGCTAAATGACTTTATGGATTCATGTTCTTCAATAGAAAGTGCTTCAATTTGTGTGACGAGCCTGTCAATTTCGGTCTGGTTCACATTGGAGGTTCTTTCAAGCGAGACTTGCAAAATATCCCATACTTCCTTTGTTGCTGTACAACTTTGCTCCCTTTTAAATTGGTTTGGCGGCAGAGTGGTGAAGATTGCCGACAACCCCTTAAATTGTATTTCGATTATGTATTCTCCTTTGCTGTCTAATTCTTACTTGGTTTAAGAACCAATTAATCACCGTTCTTAACTATTGATGGTGTCCATCCATCTTCAACAGCTCCCCAAGCTTCTTCATCAATCTCTTTAATGATTTGTATCGTATGTATTTTCCAAGGCCATAGTTGTTTGGATCAAGTTTCAACGGTTCTCTAACAACCACAAGTTTATATTTGTTCTCCATACTTTCCGCAAGATCTCACATGATGTAGTAAGGTAGTCCGTTTTGATACCAAATGAAATTGTCATGCTGTAAACGATGATTTTACCAATTCATTATGAAATACTATTTGAAGGAAAATATATATATGTATATATATATATATATATATATATATATATGAAAACGCTTCACTATCTTGTGAACCCTAAAAGAGATCCGAGAAAAACAATATCATAAAATCCCGATCAAGAGTTGGAACAGAAAGAAACATTATAAATGACTGACAAATAATAATGATATGAACAAATACAATTAATAAAAAGTGAAAACACACATCTTTGACACAAATGAAAGTAAGCTTAAGCTGATCCAAACTCATGGAACCACTTCTCATGTTTCTCGATATCCGATGCAGACACACTTGGTTGCACTTTCTTAATAGCCTCTTCGAAATCACACATAGCCACAGGATCGTTTGAGATATCATCCTTTGACATGTTCTTTATCTCATCCCTCGTCTTCCCTGCTATCTTACGTCTCATGCCGTTCATTGACGCGTCCCTACACACGTTTGTTAGATCGTCTCCACTGTACCCTTCTGTTCTTCGAGCCACATCTTCAATGTTAACATCACTCGCCACCTGATTAGCCACAACATTCATTAGTATATTGCAGAAAAACCAACAGAGAGATTTGCTATTGTTTTCATAATCTATTCCTAACCTCAACTGTTCTCAGATTGATATTGATAAGAGCCTTGCGACTTTCCAAATCTGGTAGTGGGATATATATACGTTTTTCCAGCCTCCTCCTGCACCATCATGAGTTCAACACTCAGTACATTCATCATATTTGAGAAAATATAAAGACGGGTTTAACTCAAAAGAATATTGTCACCTGAGAGCTTCGTCTATGTCCCATGGGAAGTTGGTAGCTGCCAATACCATTACTATTTTACGACTACCATCTTCATTTGTCGCTGTATTGCTCACTCCATCCACTTGAACTAGGAGTTCTGATTTCACCCTTCTTGATGATTCATGCTCTCCAGAACCCCTGCATCAATACCCCTCACCTATTACACATACAGTCAATTCACTACTGAGATATCAGCTGCGTGAAGAAAGTTACCCCCGAGAATTGCAAAGAGAGTCAATCTCATCGATAAAGATTGTGCTTGGAGCATATGCCCTTGCCAAATCAAATAGGCATCTGACCATGCGTTCACTCTCTCCACGCCATTTTGAAGCTAGTGTAGCAGAAGAGACGTTGAAGAATGTGGTACCACACTCGGTTGCAACTGCTTTTGCCAACAGGGTTTTACCTGTCCCAGGAGGACCAAACATGAGAACTCCTTTCCAGGGTCTTCGAATACCCTGAAGGGAAAATTAACAATCCAATTAAGTATCCTCCATACATAGATTTTTGTACGGTTGCTCCATAATCTAATAATAGTAAAATACAAATCTAATTATTCGGCTTAAGTAACAGAATCACAGTACCTGAAAGTATTCGGGCATCCATAAAGGAAGTACGACTGCCTCCTCAAGCAGTCTTTTGGCTTCAGACAACCCTGCAACATCATCCCAACGTACACCAGGAGTTGAGTCCAACACATCCCTTTCAAGCATCGCAGCCAGATCCTCATCAGGACCTTCATACAGTCCTCTTTTTGACTTCCCGTCTTCAGCATCACCATTCTAATATCAACGACGAGGCCAGAAGTTTTATCAGTTGTTGAAAATAGGTGGAAACTACTAACTCAATATCACCACCGGAAAACATAAAATACCACTCCAAAGTTTTTAGTGCGGAGTAAAGAATTAGACAGTTATAATGCAACAAAATTCATGATAGTCCTACTATTATGTCCAACTTAGAAGTGTAATCACATTTTGCCTACCAGGAAACTTAAGTAATGGAAATGGAAATGCAATAGTGACCCATGGAAAATTTTCAAGTTAACGTCTATTTTTGCGATAAAGAAGGCACCAAGGCAGAGAAATATATAACTTACAGTAGACTCTGCCTTGGTGGACTTTGAGGCAGCTCCTTTCTTACCAGCAGTGGAAGAGCGGGCACCTGCAGTGGACTTACCAGTAGCTCCACCTCTGGCGCCACGGGAAGCTGGACCTGTCCGTGTTGTAGGGCCACGAGCCCAAGCCCCATCTTGAGGTGACTTTCTCATACCACTTTGACCAGCCCTTGCAGGTCTTCTACTCGAAACATCACGGGTAGGAGGCCTCCACACATCAGGATCATCCATTGGACCACCACCGGAAGAAGTTGGATACTCATCCAAGGGCTGAAAAACAAAGGAAGATTTGGTATTGATAGGTGGAGAAGCAGCTCGACGCCCAGTGGGAGCTTCTTTAAAAGCTCTCCTCTCTGCATCCAATTGCTTTACAACTTCCGTCTCTTCCATTATGGCTTTTTTAACATTCATCCATTTCGTCCGCGCCAAAGGATCGTCAAGGGTGTTTAAATGCCTAAAACAGTATAATAATCGCTTCAGAACCATCAATGCAGCACATAAGAGTGTTCTAAGGGTACTCTCACCATGTAACATTGCAAATTTATAGCTTCTTTTATGGGGAAATGATGAACATTAAGCTCGTTGGGATAAAATCAAACACGACAATGTAAAACCAGCTAGGGCTTGAAGGAAATGGCCAAGGGGGCTAGATTGAAGAGTCAAGAGACAAGGAGCTACTTACTTGTTGATCTGAGCTATGGCGCCATCAAAGAAGATGACAGATGTGTCATAGGATCCTTCCAGTGCGTATTCTCTTGCTAATTTCAAGTGATCTTGCAGACCTGCCAACGAATTACTAGTACCCACCATACCTTCCTCGCACCTCTTTTTACTAAAATAGCAACAAAATCTATGGCCCCGAAGCAAGAGCTTCGATCTCGGGTTCAAACAAATTTCCCTTCTTTCTATCTCTGTCTCTCCCTCCCTCAGATTTCGGAGATGCGACTCGTCGGCGAAGTTGGAACGATGGAAGACAAATTAGAAGGTGGAAGACATGAAAATGTTAGTTATGATCCAATCTTCTCTCTATTTAGGTTCGATTCAAATTTTCGAACTGGGCCCATATACGGCCCACTTTAAATCCAATAAAGCTAAAATCATCCATCAACTACTTTATTCTCTTGGTTCGGACACAACATTTTCAAATTAAAGAACCAGAAGACTATGAATTTGTCATAACGTCTATCAAACTCGAATAAAGCTAGTCTAAAACTTGGATTATACAAATCAAAGGGTATGTTTTTGAACTTATTGAGAAATAAGTATGAATATATACTTACAACAAAGGGAACAAGATAAATTATTGGTTTCCCAATACAGTGACTTTGTAAAGACAAATCAGCTATTGAATAAACAAACACTCCTTTTTATTAACTATAGCTTCAACTAAAAGCAAAGATAACAATCTGTTGACAATATTTTACTCCACCAATCCATGGTGAACCAGCTCCTCTAAGCCTTTTCTCAGCCTCTCTGCGGCAGCTCTCATTTCTTCTTCCTTCAACCCTCCAAAGGAAACTCGGACGTGTCCAGGGCAACCAGATGCAGACCCCGGGATCACCACCACACCATGGCGGTGAGCCAGCCACCGCACCACCTTGAAACTATCTTTGTGTTCTTCTGGTAACTTTGCCCATAGGTAAATTGCTCCTTCTCCTCCTTTAACGTTCTCCTTCCCAAGCGGCTCAAGCGCCTGTTTAACAATTTCTCGGTTCTTCACTAGACCCTTTACACGCTCCGTTATCCACCCAGAACCTTCCTCTAAAGCGTATATAGCTAGTCTCTGTGAGATAATGGAGGCACAGATTGGGATGTTGTCCTGAATTTTCACAAGCTCTGTTGCAAACCCATCTAATCTCTCTGAGTAAGCAATCTGCAGGTCCTTTAAACGTTTCATAAAATAATCCCAAATCAGCAGTTTGGTTTGGAGTATAATTGGATCGAGCACTTACATATCCCAGCCTCCAACCCATCATGCCATAAGTTTTAGAGAAGGAGAAGACATTGACAATGTGGTCTCCCTCAACGCAACAATGTTTTAAACCGTCATACATGAAATACCTGCGATTTTCTTACACTGCATTAAGTCTACATTCAATTTCGACATCATGGGACTTAAATAAACGAGAAACTCACTCGTATGTGTTATCTACAATCAACCAACACCCTGCATTTCTGCATATCTCTGAAATCCTCTTAAGCAGCAGTTCAGGGACATAAGTGCCGCTTGGGTTACCAGGATTAACAACAGTTACAACTTTTGGGGTAGGTTTGGACTCAGAGAGAGTCCTCTCTAACCAGTCTGAAAAAGGCCCACAAGTCACAACTATAAGCTTAATTTTAGGCCATAGAATTGTAATACAAAACCACAGAGATACCTGCATCGGGATAGAGAGTCTCTGGAGAGCCAGGACCAACAATTATGTTGGTGACTCCTGTCATCTGAAAGGCCATGTAGGCATTGAAGTAGTATGGCTCAAACAAAACAACCGAATCACCGGGATCACATAGTGTAAGAACAAGATTCACAAATGCCTGCATTTGATACAAAAACAAACATAAGAGTAAGAGCCCTGCAAGTTGCAACCACATTAGTATCAAAGAGAATACAACGACGGGTTTACCTGATTGGCCCCTGCAGTAACCATGACATTTGATTTGGTTAACTTGTTCTCTTCACGCAGCTGTAGCACAAACAGGATGAATCACAAGATAAAGTAGCTCAATCAGGGTCAATCAATCAAACAGGAAATAAGAAAAGACGGTCACTTTACAAGATTGAAGAACAGTCTGTTTATTTCTTGGATCAATTACCTTGTTCTTAAGAGCCTCTCTTAGCTCAGGAATACCTTCATCAGGTCCATAAGAACTGATGACAGGATCCCACACAAGCTCCTTCACCCTTTCTAAGGCCTTCTCAGGAGGTTGCCAATGCACCACTCCCTGCAAAAATCTCTTGAATCAGCAGAGACTACCTCTAACCAAAATCTATCTATACGAATTGTTAGAGCCAAGATTGGATATAGAACACTCACGAAATCCCAAGTATATAACACACATTTCTAGAGAGGGCAAACCTGAGCGAGAGACATGGGGTTCGTCAATTCCGCCATTAATTTCCGAATCTGCACGCAAAACCACAATCCAAACAATTTTATTCTACTTAAAATTGAACAATCAAATTGGGAAAAACAAAATGAGATCGACCTGAGTCATGACGGGCATATCCGTGCCCAAAGCTCTCCTCGAAAGCATCCCGAACGAACCCATTTTCGATTGATACCTGAACTCAGAGATTTTTCCAAAGAGGATGATACCAATAATATATATATAATAAGTTCAAAATTTCAGAGTTAATTCTGCTAATCCACCTAATGCAAAAACGAACCTTTAGATAGAAATTCAAAAAGAGGTATGAACGTGAATCACGCCTTTTCTTCGTCGTCTTCTTCACCAAACCTTGAATTTTACTTTCATGTTTTCTTCTCTAATCTATAGAAAATCAATAAATAAAAGCTTCTTTAAGCCAAAAAAACAAAAAAATATCAAATTTAATAAAAACCAAAGAAAAAAAGACTAACAACTTTCTTATGATCTCATCGATTTAATGATAGCTGATTCTCACTTTTCCTTAATAGTTAATGTTCTTTGGATTGATTCCTCTTGATCAACACGAATCATCATATGTCAACATTTCAACATGACGTGATAATTTTCGTTTCGTTGTCCTTAATATTACAAACAAGCCCTTAATGTTACTTTATATTAAATAACTAAACCCTTGAATTTTAATTAGCTGTTTTATTGTTTCACTCAGTCAGTCACTTACATCTGAATGACATGGACAAAAGATGCAAAATAAATCATAATTGAGCTCAACAGTTACATGAAATTATTTGGAATTTTGCTATAAGGTAAAATGGGTAAAAGGTAGTGGAGGGAAAGTTAGAAATTCAAAAGAAAAATACAAAATTTGAATAAATAGATCAACCAAACACGACATGAGATTATAGATCAGTCTTCTTTTGTTTTCGAAAATCTAGGTTTCTGGTCTTTTAAATAAAATCATATAACTATATAATTTTTTTTATCAACTATCGACTGGTTTTTTAAATCTCGTTCTTACTACTACATCACTGAGTCACGTGTCCTCGACTAAAACTATATAATTAGGTTGTAAGTTTATCGCAAAAAAAAAACATAAAGGAGTAGTTTTTGGTTTTTGGATTTCGTTTTTAGTTTTTGAAGAAAGTTACATTAGATTTTTACAAAATTTGTGTTTTTACTTTTTAGAAAAAAACTTTAAAACAAAATTTGTGTTCTTATTCGAATTCTTTTTCGAATTATGAATTTATGACATTTCTCATTAATGCCTATTTTTATGGGGTCTGATTTCTCATTAATGTGTTGCATAAGAGATGGGCTATAAAAGCCAAGTGCAATAATCAGGCCCAAGCAAGTAGATCCACTTATTCCTAATACACGACGGAAGGTGCTAAATCTGAGAAAGTAACTTCCGGCGCCGGAATTACAAGTGATAACATCGGAGTTCCAGAGACGAGTACGACGGAGACTTACCGGATTCCGCCATTCATAAGCCCCAATTTTATATATATATATATATATATATCGCAAATGAAAGCTTTATTAATCAGAATTCAAAGGAAGGAGGATTACATTTTCCTATTGAAGAAACCTGAGAATTCAATCAGAAAGGCCACATATCAGCTCCACCGGGTTTCTCGACAAGGATCCGATTATACTCCGGCCTCGCCGTCAGATCTTTGAAGATAACGTAGGTTATAATGATGAAGAGGACAAACAGGATCTCAAATTCAGCCAATCGGAAAAAAGAGAATACTGAGTCAACAAAGCGAGTTAGAAGAGAATCGTCTCTCCTCATACCGATTCGATTGGTTCCAGCTCGCCGGCCGATCATCCTCGAAGACTTCTTCTCCGCACCGTCGCTTCTGATTTCGAAGATCTCTTGTTATTTTTTAATTTTTGTGTTAATTTAGTTGTGTTTTAAGTTTGAATCGTAGATCTAACTTTTTGGTCCTTTGGATAAAACCGTAAAAACGTTATAATTAGGTCCACGACGACTTCTCGTTACGTCACTCTCACACAAACAGCTTTTCAGCTTATTAGTCTTCTCAATCAAACAACAAAAATAATATTAATTCTTTTCCTCCACGGAACCATAAACCTCGACCTAAATTTTAAAAATCATCGTTCATGTGATGATATTTTTCGACCAAAACATCTCAAATACATAAATGAAGAGTTAAACAGGTAGGACAGTGACTGATTTGTTGAACCGACCCACAATATCAAGAGCTCCACATAGGCCCATTTTGGTAAACAGAAATGACAATGTATATTTTAAAAATTCTAATAGAAACCCACCTAACCAAGAAAACTCAAATTTGAATTCGACAAAATATTTAAACCGATTCAATTCAAACTATATAATTGAATCAAAAATATCTGATTTATTTTCATTAATTTATTTTTTCTTTCTCTTTATCAAACATAAATGAATAAAATTATCAAAACTTGAATTTGATCTAGAACTAACCCAAAAATAAAAATATTTGAATAAATTTTAAATCAATGAAACAAAAAATTTAATATCCGAAAAGAAAACAATCTGAACTCGAACATATATTCGAATACACAAGCCTAATAGATACTATCTCTTAAGTTTGAAATCTAATATTTATAGCTTTGAAATATGTAGCTTCCATGTGGTAAGTAAGACTATTGGCTCTATAGCTTTTCAAAAACACTCGTGTATAGTGCATATATATATTTGAATAATATATTTTTATGTTACATTTTTAGTTTGAATTCTTTTATGTTATGACATTTCCCATTAATCGTTTGGCATGAAAATTTTGACTTATAATCATTACACTTTAATAGTGCCGTTTCACTTATTACCACCAAACATAGTTAACTTTTTAGATTTCCCAAGCCAAACTCAACGAACTTTCGTATTTTACGTAAATGTGAACGTAAATAATATTTTTATTATCACGTAAATGTGAATGTTACTTATGAAAAATTTTAAAAATAGGAAAAACAAAACAAAACAATATTTTTTGATGAAACGTAAAAAAAATAAAGCTTATCGTTTATAGAAAAAAAATGAGTGGCTAGAGAAAAATCGAATACCAAAGACACAAACTCATGGAACATAACAAAGACCTGTAGATTTTGCAGCTCCCACCAGTTTTGTTTCTTATTCACTTCTGTTCTTCTTTTCTAAGTGGCTCCTACTGTAGATCTAACAATGAAAAATATTATTATAAGTATAACTACTTTTATTTTGCCTGTAACTTAAAAGGACAATCAGATCTATTAGAGCACCTCCATTGGTAAAAATCTCATTAGAAGTTCTTAATTTTAATTTTATAGAATTAATGACTTAAGAACCTCATTAGAGGTTCTTAAGTTTTGTGGGGTTCCAATGGTAGAACCTACACAAGTTCTACAAATTATACTTCACAAAATGTACAATGTCTTTGTATTATAATGTGATCTAATCCTTAGACAGTAACTCAACAATTCGTCTCTCAAGCCTATCAGAGCCAGAACTAAGCCTGAGGATACCCGAATCACCCCTGACAGAACACAAGTTGCTATTTTTATTATCTGCCAAACACCAACCACCATGCACAACTTCACCAGGTCTGCGTCCCAGAAGTTCATGATCAATGCGATCGAGGACAGGGTCATCGTACCTGAATCCTCTTGCAAATGCTTCTCCGAACTGAACCATTTCTGTGAACTCTTTGGAATCAAGTTCATGGTATTTATCTTTTAAAGTCTCATTAGAAGCTATATAGAGTAAGTTGTTGTTAATGATGGTCTTCTTGAACATATTCGAGTTGAAGAGGATAATTGGGAAGTAGTTGGAGAGGGAATTGGGTGTGTTGGACAAATACATGAGTAGAGTCCGAGGAAAGTTGTCAGTGCCCAAGACACAGTGCTCTACAAACTTACAACTTAAGACTGAGAATGATGGACCTATCAAACATAAGATTATCACATTTAGTTTAATCGTTAAAGACATAAGATTATCTCAAACCCTTCTATGGCAGTTCTTTTTAAGCCTGCAAGGAGATGGCATACTAAAGAACTTTCCTAGTTCAAGTAAACTCCTTTTAGGTTTCATCCTAAACCGATTTGCAGCCTAGAACTTTGATAGATCAGATTTGGAGGTCTATGTTGTTTAACCACAAAAATTGAAATAGTTATTAGAACCATTATAAGCAACTACTAGACTCCGACTTCCATTTCAACATTTATTTGCTTAAACAGCTAATAACATTACTAATAAACGAGATGCCCGACAATCTATTTCTTGCAAGCATGTTATAATTATAAGGTTTTCTTACAATTATTAACTACTTTGTACAATCTACTGTAACATTTATACCTACAAAACTATGAAATGTCGTAAGCGAACTGCTAACTTGTAAAACACGGGATTTAGTTCACAGAAAAGCATAATCAAGAAAAACCAAATTTCCAAGAACATCATGTCAATTGTGACTTTATATTTGAAGTTTAAGCTTTGGTCGAACAGACCAATGTCAATCAATTTAATTGATTTCACAACAACACTGCATATGCTAAAGTACAAACAAGGTGATTGTTTAGCAATCATCCACAAAGAAATGCAGAAAATAGGAAGCAAAGAATGTAAGGCATCCAAAGGAAGAGAAGCATACCTGAAAATAACTTGAAAGCCTTAGGCAACTCTCATTTCTGTGAAGCATAGAACATAGTTGTTTTCTCCACAAGATAGAGACCTAGATCAACAATAACCGGTTCAGTCTTCTGGACCTACGGGAAAAAAAAAACAAGAGAAAATGCTCAAATTTCCCAAACTAATTGGTCCTAAAAGATTGAATCCTCACTGTAAAAAATTAAAATTCAGTCTACAACACAAAGAATTCTATGTTAAAGAGGAGAAAAAAGCTTACTATTTCCAGCCAATGTAGCTAGTGTGGTTCACAAAGTTGAATTCCTTAGGCAAATGTGACATTATGTGAAGAAGCTCTACAAAATCAAACTCAGAATCAGTAAAAGGAAACTCTGAAATCTTTTGAAGAACAATCACACACAACACAATAACAAAATGAAAAATAATTGCAGGAAGAACTCATACCATCTTGAGTAACGAGGGGGTAATCATCTCCACTGAGATTGACAAACCAATCCCAAGCTCCTGACAATCTGAGAAGAATCGAAGCACCATGAAGCGTGGAAGCCATTAGAGACGATCCAGTTCGATACGCAAAATCAGGCTTCCCAACAACATCAACGTTTTCTGCAGCTCGAAAGATCGGTACATCTTGCACAGCAACAGCGAGTCAATCTCGTTCATACTGCGTCGCTAAGCTATCTAGATGGAGAAGATATCGATTTCGAGGATGATAAGTTGCGTAAAGAAGACAAAGGATCCGACGCGAGTCACCAGAAGATCCAGAGATGAGGTAGGCTATGGAAGGAGAAGATAAAGAGATGGCGTCGACGAAATCCACAACGAATCAACGAAATCGCCGCAGAGAAGATAGAAGATGAAGAAGAAAAGAAACGCGATCGAATGAGAGAATGGGTCGCGACCCTTCTCTTTTTTTTTTGTCAACACCCATCATCCACTCGTTTCGTGACTCGTAAGGGTTCTTAAAATTTTCTAAAAAGCCTGGTTTAAGAACCGGTTCTTAAGCTTGGGTCACATTTTTAATTATTTTTATAAAAAAAATTGGTTAAGAGATTTTTAAGAGTCTCCCAATGGAGCTAGTCTTACAGTTTTAATAACTCCAATTATCATTATTATTATTTTTTGTAGAGCATTCGAATCACGTAGAAATAGCCTTATACAAAGAACATTTCATGTATACAATCTGGTCAAAATAACGGTTTGATAAGTTTCTCTTAACGTGAAAAATAAAACAAATCTTATCTTTCATCCAACTGTTATAGAGCACGAGGAAGTTTTTTTTATGTACTTGAAGTCAATTTATAATATTGAAAGGATAATGTTAGAAAATATGAATGGATCTTGATGAGTGCATGTGATGTCCATCTAAATAGCTTTGAATGATATTATAAGAAACTTAAATTTTATATAAGTTAAACGAAAAAGACATTCAAGGGTCTTTGTTTTAATTTTACTACCAATTCAAAAGTTTAAAAATTTACCATTAAAAATGACTGAAGGAAGGAATCTTTCTTCAAAATTTGAACAGAGTTTTTGTATTATAATTACTGTTTAAGTTACCACCTTGCAACATAAATTATTGTTGTTTAATTTTAATTTAACCTTTAGATGAATAGCCACGCTGTTTAGAGTAACAATGCAATATTTTAAACAAGTAACAGCGCATTTGAACTGTGTAAATGATACATTTCTTGGAAAACGTAACTATTCATTTTCATTGTTTTGTTTCTTTTCTATTAAAATTTGAATGTTAAAAGTAAATAATAAGACATTTGGAGAATCAAGAGAAAAACAACAACATATATGCATCATAAATTCTCATTAACTACAACAGAATGATATGTTCATGAAAATGACTCAGAACCCAAAAGTAAGCAAACGCGACAAAGATGAAACAATGTAAAATGATTAGTTACCAAAATCTAAAACATATAATTCTAATCACAAACCAAATTATTAATAAATTAATCATCAAAATTTCCTAATAAGCTAAGTTTGATTAGTTCTTTTTCCCTTATACATGGTCAAAAAACTCTAATTTGTAGAAAACTCTTAAACTTAATTTTCTTTTTTTTTCAAAAATGAGATCAAATTTGTCGATTTGAATTCTCGAATACAAGATTTCAAACCAACGAATTTGATTTTATTTTTGAAAAAAAAAATCTTCAAATGTAAGATAAGAACTGAATAGAATTTTTAAAAATCGATTTGAGTTTGGAATTTAGAGAAAACTATGATTTGAGATTAACTATATGTTTAATTTATCGAGTCGATATAAAGTTGTTTTTTTTTCAAAATTCAATAATATTAATCCACATCAAATTTTAAGATTTAATCAATCATTTTCCAAAAGTGTAAGGTCAAATTGACATTTTTTTCCATTATTTATCTCACAATAAACAATAAAGTTTCTGTTTTTTCTAAATAAATATAAAATTATTATCTTTAAAACACTCTCTATCCCCCGCTCAGTTACACAGGACAGTCCCTTTGCATAAAAGCGAATTGACTATACATTTACTCTCTCGATCTGCCCAACCTTCTTCCATCTTTTATCTTCCAAGAGCTCTTTTCCCCAAAGATTACGAAAGAAAAGGAAAGACCTTTTTATTTTCATGTTCTTCTACTTGAAGAATTTTCTGGAGCTTTGTAAGTTTCTATCGCTATTTGTCTTCTTTATCTTCTTCGTTTTTAGACAATTAAATGTGAATTTAATTAGCTACATTTTTTGATGCGGTTTTCTTGGAGAGTCTTTTTTTTTTTCTCTTAAGTTTTAAAAGCTTTTTACTTATTTTCGTAGATAAAAGAAAATGTGAATTGATTTTGATTTTTTTGGCTTTTTGACGATAAGATCGATAGGGTTTTTGACTCGAACATTTTGGAGATCTTGAAGCTTTAAAGTCTGAATCATGGGTCTGTTCGTTTTCCCCAAGAATAAGTTTGATTTAGTTTCATTTTTTTGTTCTAATGAGATAATATGAATAATATGCACATGTTTTGAAAACCCAAGAAAGAAACTTTACTAATTTTCCCTGATAATTTCTTCAAATTCTGCGTTTGGTCGTTTAGCCTTTGGTCTAAATTTACTATGTTTGGGAAAGTTTGAAACTTTGGAACATGAATTTGTGGTGCAATTCTGAATCGAGTCATGGATGATGAGATAAAATTTCCTTTTTTTGGGCTAAACAATTTCTCCGAACAACTTATATGCATTGGTCTATTTCCATCTGATTTCATACAAATGGTCTGTGTTAGCTTAACATAGATCTCTCTGTTTTGATGCATCTCCAAACCATTGATCTTCAATTTCTCTTTACCTTAATTTCAGATCGAGAGTAATGATGTTCTGAAGGCTCCAAGGTCAAAAAAGGTTGGATCTTTTCAAAAGGTTTCAATCATGGGGAAGGAGAATGTTGTGTCCGGAAATACGACACTGTTCCTTAATCGCCCTGTTACTCGTACTCTTGCGTCTGCTATGCGTGCATCTTCTAAGTTGATAACATCTTCAGAAGTGATTGCTACAACACAGAACCAGGGACGAGTTCTAAGAGAAAAGTCGAAAAGAGCAGCCTTGGGTGAGAAGAAAGCTAATGCTGCATCTAAGAAGCGAGCTGTTCTTAAGGATGTCACAAATATTACATCTTGCTTCAATGTTGCGGTAGTTAACTACACATAATGTTGCTTTTCTAAATTGCTAGTTTATATGACAAGAATATGCTTTCGCTGACAATTGTTGCTTCTTCATTGCATTTAGGTGGAAAATATCAAGCAGATAAAGAAGGGAAGAGCGACTTCTTCCAAGGTGGCTTCTTCTATGGCTACTTCACAAGTTACAGATGCTAAGGTGGAAGTTGTGTCAAAGTCAGCAGGAGGAAGCTTGTTTGGTTGTACAGGCACAAGCGAAGCTTCTAATAGCTGTATCGCAAAGGAGAGTTCTATGTTGCCTCCAAGACCCCTTAGGAGATCAACTTCTATAGGTGAACTACTGTTGCTTTTGTGAACTTTACAAGTGGTGAGTTACTGAAGCTTGTGAGGGTGATTTATAACATTTCTGAGGCTCTCTTTTTTTTCTTAATTATAGTTGAGACAAGTTGTGTTGGAGCAAGTTCCACTGCGCCAAGTAGTTTGAAATTCGTTGACATTGATTCAGATGACAAAGATCCTCTACTCTGTAGCCTTTATGCACCTGAAATCTATCACAACCTGCGTGTTGCTGAGGTAATAATCCCTTGCATTTTGATATCTTACCATGATGCATCTTGTTCCTTAGTGCTTTGTCTACTTAGCAGCTAAATCGCAGACCATTTCCTGATTATATGGAGAGTATACAAAAAGATGTGACTCAGACTATGCGTAGAATTTTGGTTGATTGGCTTGTTGAGGTAATCCTTAGTTACATTATGTTTGTTGCTTACTTTCAAAGTATTTTCCCATCAGCTTCTCACAACTTTCAAAATTTCAGGTCTCAGAGGAATACACACTTGTACCTGACACTTTATACCTCACAGTTTATCTCATAGACTGGTTTCTCCGTGGGAATCACATGGAAAGACAGAGTCTTCAATTGCTTGGCATCACTTGTATGCTTATTGCTTCGTAAGTTCCCCATCACCTAAAAATCAAACAATGCTCTGGTCTGCAGGCGACATCTAAATTAATGAGTTTTTCAAATTTCTTAAAGAAAATATGAGGAAATCTGTGCGCCACGCATTGAAGAGTTCTGCTTCATCACCGATAACACTTACACAAGAGATCAGGTCCTGGAAATGGAGAGCCAAGTATTGAAGCATATGAGCTTTCAAATTTACAGTCCCACTTCAAAAACATTCCTCAGGTAATAAC